>JADRCH010000014.1:3871979-3926735 GCA_019843965.1 Rhynchomys soricoides
GCTAAGATCCTAGGAACTTCTCACCTTCGGATGAAAGTAAATTCACTACAAGAACCACAAACTTCTTACAGATCCTTCCAAAAGCTAAGATCCTAGGATCTTAAACTTCTACTCATTATTATTCTACAACAGTTGCATTAGTTTAAGTCGGTGTCTCAGCCTGCTCTGTGAAAACCCACCAAAGAGGGACCTTACAAGGGTTCACTGACTCCTTTCCATCCTACCCATTTCTGTTGTTACTATTATTATTACACTGGGATATTAATAACATTTAAATTCTGTTCTGCTACTATAAATAGACTCATGAACACAGTTCTCTCAGTTCTATATTCATGTAAAGTCATTTTTAAAAGATAGGGGGATTTCCCAGACATTCTTCTCTGTGCTTTCTCCTATCATATGGTCTGACAGATAGGTCTCCTGTATTTTAAGTTATCCCTCCTAATGAGGTTTCTACAGCCTAAATGGAAGTATCTTTCCCTTTTACATCATGCTGTCTCTGATTTGATGCACTGCTATTTTGTAATGCTTTCCAGGCCTGATCACCACTCACTCACATGGTCACAAAGTCCCCCTGTCCTAACAAAGTCCATCTTTGGAACAAATTTCATCATTTCTGGGAGACAGAGTTATGGAAGTGATGGTATCACTGGGTTCTATTTTAGGGAAATATATGGGAGATTTTCTGGTTTGCAGGTTTGCATTTTATGTTTAAACAAATACTTACTTGATGTGACTATCTTGAGAGAAATTTATTTCATTAGTAAGTCTGTTAATACTGACTTAGTAGCTTCTGGTGTGGCTAAATTGCTGGAGTTGGAGAATAAGGTGAAAATGATGCTCTATTTTATCTGACTTCCTCTTTTGTACTAACAGTCTAAATGGATGTTTATCTCTCTTCATATTTAAAGTTTAGTGAGATAGCTTGACTATGGCTGGCACTGGAGTCACTCTCTTTTTATTCAGACATATGTACCATTCCAATCACATCTTTATTTCATAAATACTTGCTTCCATTGTTCTCTCAGGGACTGTAACTGTGGGGCTTGCTTTGTCTTCTATTTTAGTTATCTCAGGAATATTATAAGTTCTTCTTATTTGTAATGTACATGTTCCTCAAGCTCACCTCTCTGGTGCGACTGAAGGCCCACTCAGCAAGAGGGAGATCATGCACGGTACTCTAAGCCTGGCAAATTATTCAGGACTATGAAGTTCTGGATCTTGGAGAACTCACACACACACACACACACACACACACACACACACACACACACCAGCAAAATCCCTAACTATATTCGTCTGTGTATTTATCCTTATACCCACAAAATGTATAGTTCTCACCCTTCATCAAAGAAACTTCTTTTTGTAGCAGACAGAAACCATTAAAGAAACCACAAATAATCAAATGCAGGGTTGTGGAGTCCACACAAAACTGCTACATCTACCATATAACTCCTGCACCTAAGGCTCAGAAATCATTGTGGAAGAGCAGGCAGAGATTACAAAAGCCAGAGAAAGAGAAATTTTACTGTGCTATTGTGTCTCCTAGAAATGTCAGAGAGACTATATCCAGGAAGTCTCACCAACATGATGACTGGCTAAACAAGACCTGAACAAAGAAAATATCAATAGCTGTGCTAATTAGAAGAGGGAAAGCTCATGAGACCTCAACCTGCATCAGAAAACTAAGGAATGCTGTGAATGGGAAAATTGTCTTTCCCAGCAATTGGTTATCCAGTACCAAATTGCCAGCCCTGAAAACATGTATGAACAAATAATATTATACAGACTGAAGAGCTGGTACTTTTATGTTTAGGAACACACACAAACATATGTAACAACAATTAAAGTAAAAGAGACCATGAATTTGACTAAGAGTGTGGTGAGGGATATAGAAGGAAATGGATGAAAGAAGAGGACATGAGAAAATAGTGTAATTATATTCACAATTTGTTTAAAAATATTTTACAAAAGAAATAAGATATAAGGAAAAAAATAGGTCAGGGTAACTAAAACAAAACCAGACCACTATTAGCTCTCATTTGTTTTGAATGTGTTATAAAGAAGTTTCAGCTTAATACAAATTCTATAAAATTTCTTAAATTAGATCTTTCAAACACAGTGTCTACCATCTGGGGCATTTCTTTGGAAACATCTGGATAATGACTCAGTATGTGGCTTCCATGTAAATGCCTAGAATCGTATATATACAATCGCTTATCATATATACAGAATCTCTTGGAATTGACTTTTAATCAATATTAAGAGAGTAAGTTGATATGGAGAAGATTTCCATAAACCCTGGAAATCTTCAGGGTTTATGAAATTATATGAATCATGTTTCTATTTTAATATAATTATTCTTTCTCTGTATCTTGTTCTAGATGCATATTATATTACAATCATGTATGTCATATATCTATGTGATATATATATATTAGAGGGGGAGAGAGAGAGAGAGAGAGAGAGAGAAATTGTGATATCACTATATACATCTACAACAATTGTATGCTTGCTAGAAGCGGGCATGGAAAACCTTTCTTAGATTCGTTGGTCAGGAGAGTCTAAGAGACTCCCCAAACAATTTAGGCAACTGCTATTGTCCTTGGTTGCCTTCCAGAACTTAAAGGTAAGACTATATTACTGACGATATCACACACTTCAGACACAGAATGTAACTAACTGACTTGGAAGCCTCCTTCCTGAGGTTTAGTTTGTGTAGTATCTGATAATGCTAAGAGACATAACTGCCAAGAGAGAAAAGCTTCCAAAGCTTCAACTGTGTAGAAATAACAAAAGTATCATTATAGAACAAGGTGAGATAGTAATTCTTACAAATTAAAAATGAAGCTAAAGTGTACAAACATTGTCACATCCTTGAAGGAATACAGAAGGCATTACTTTTTGTGCATCATCTGAACAGAGTTTTAAATACAGGAAGAAACTCAAGAAAACACATGAGGAAAAACTGACTCTGAAGTTGCAGTACAGCCAAGTCCCCTGAACCAGTATTTCTCATGTAGATGAAACAAGGAAGCTGTTCTAGCATTGAAAGACTGAGTTCCAAGAGATGAGGGCAGGTAGGATGGGTTCATAGCCTAGGGTGTGCTTCTATTTCATTTTAAATATGATGAGAAGCAGATAAATATGCTAGAGTCAAAAACACATTTAACATTTTATAACATGCTACATAGCTACCATCAAATCTGATTGCCAGTATAAGCGTTCCTAACCGTCATATGTTTATCAAATTACATACCTTAGATGTAAATTTCTTCATCTGTGGAAAGGTCTTAATTATCATAACTTATATTAATTTTGAGGAGGCTGTACAAAACTGATCCCAGTAATGCTATCAGGACAACATCCAAGACAGGGAGTGTTCAATGAGCACAATTTAATTCTTTTTGTATTACATGGATACATAATCATTATTGTTGTTACATAAATCTGCTAAAAGTCTCAAGGGAAGAGAACACCTATGTCTAAAAATGAAGACATTTGAAGAAGGGGAAGACTGGGACAGAGATTGATTATAAGAACTGAACTGAAGCATGAGTGAGGAAGGGAGGATTATTTGGTATGTGGAGAAGAAAAGGAGCAGCAAGGGCAGTCAGTAGGGGAGGGGACAGATAGGGGCAGTATAGTGGCATACATATATAAAGATGCCATACATGACTCTGTATACTAACTAAAAAATTAATTTAATAAGAAATACCCTCAGTTGAAATAATCCTTTTAAAAATAGATGAGAGCAATGGTCAAATTAAAACTTTGCTTTTAAAAATGACTTTGGGATGTTTCCCATCTAATTTTACTTTCGGTGCTTTTCTTCCTCCCTGACCCTCTCTTTTAATAAAACCATAACAGTGCAAAACCCAAGCAGGGCAATATGTGATCTTTGACACCACTTCCATACCACTTTTAGTCATCTTGTCTAATTTGCTGCAGAAGTGTTAAAAACAGGAATATGTGTGAAGCAATTAACAACAAAAAAAATGTGATTATGTACCCCAAAGTAATCCTACAGCCAGATACAGAATACTAGTTTATTTCGATCTGTTGTGCTCACTTTATTCATTCGACATTGTACCAAGTTTGAGGACATGAAGTCACTGTCAAAGACTCACAAACATGGCAGTGTCTGCACAGTCACTACCAATGCCGGCTCTATTTACTGCATTTCACTTTAAATTCTACTGTTTATTTTATATTTAAATCTGTACATCAGCCAAGAGTAATAAATTTAGAGAACACATAGTAACAATGAATAATTTAGTAGGCTGAAAGCCTTTCCTCATTTTCATATGAAGGCCAATTAGAAAAAATTGGAATTTCTCTTCAGCTGCGCTTGTACATTATTATGATATTGTCTGGAGCTTAGTTGGGCTCTTAGGTTGCTCAGAGATGGTTTATTCAAAATTAAAGTAGTGAAAATAGTTTCATATGTGATCATCATGTTTTAAAAAATTCAGCTCTGATGGCTTTGGCTCAGATTCAGGTTGGGCAATAGGGCACAGGTTCCATTAAGTAGACTGATGTCCCAAGAGCAGCTTATAAGAGGCAGGAAAAGGTTTTCACAGCCTGAGTCCTCTGTCCATCTATTCCTATTACACAGCCATAGTAGGCAGCCATTCACAAAGTCAGAGATGTTCTCAGCCAGGGAAGCCTGCTGCTGGCCTCCAGCAAGTGGGATCCACCTTGGAAAATGAACAATGACAAAATGAAGCCGGAGTAGGCATATGTATGCTGACCAGGAAGTATGTCTTCCATTGCAGGCTCTTGTGATACAGTATTATGTTTATCAATTTATACTGACTAGTTCTCTTTCAGTTTTTGCATAAGAAAATCAGAAGTCTTAGTGCAATTATATATAAACATAACGATGTCTATCTATGCCTCAGTGGGCCTTCTCTGAAGGATCGTGTTTATACAACTATAAGTTCATTTGAGAAGCCAGAGAGGAGTTCTAATTCTGTTCATCCCAATATGTGAAAGATGTCCTTTGTTGAAATCAGCCTGTACACTGCTTATGGGGAAGAGAAGCAAGGGCAATGAATTGACAGGTGGTTTCCTTTGGACTATAGCAAGATTCATATGTGGAATACACTTTGAGTGCTTATGTGAATGCTTTATACTTAGTTATCAATCTGTATAAGAAGGAAATAAGAAGGAGAAATAAGTATTTCCTATTTGTATAACAAGATGTGGACCATGGCGATGACTTCTCTCAGATCCTTGGTGCAGAGAAGCATGAAATCCTCAGGATGCTTGAAAGGTAAATGAAATGAACGACAGTGAAATACAGATGGGCCTGAGGAAAAGGAATCCTTCCATTTTCTTTTCCTTTCTGAGTAAGCTTGTGGTTGAATCAGAAATCAAAGAACTTTGCATGCATCATTTCAAGCTGAGGTGGACACATTGTGATACTTAGTCATTAAAACTCTATTAACAAGAGAAAGGCTATGGATGCAAAGTAGAAATGTAACTTTTTCTTACATTTTCTTACAGAAGTAATAGTGACTAATCTGTCTGTCAGGATACAAGGAATCTGGACAAACTCACACTAGACAGAACTGTCACTGACTACAACCAAGAAAGCATGCTACAAGATGTGGAACCCGGATCTATCAATTTCTTAAAGATTATTTCTCAGTAAATTTGTTTTATTCACTTCACATCTCAATCACAGTCCCTTCCTCCTCTCCTCTCATCCCCACCCTCACAAACCACCACTCCCCCCACTACCTTCTTCCTGTCTACTTGGAGAATGAGAAAACTCCCATGGGCACTAATCCACCGTGGCACATCAAGTCCCAGCGGGACTAAGGGGACCCTCTCCCACTGAGGCCAGTCAAAGCAGCTCAGCTATGAGAAGGTGATCCAAAGGCAAGCAACATCATCAGAGACAGCACCCTTCAATTGTTATGCAACTCCATGAAGACCAAGCTGCACATCAGCTACAAATGTGTAGGGGGCCTATGTCCAGTCCATGCATGTTCTTTGTTTGGTTGGTTTAGTCTCTGTGAGCCCCCACGGGCAAAGGTTAGTTGACTCTGTAGGTCTTCTTGTGGTGTTCTTGTCTTCCCTGGCTTCCTGAATCCTTTCCCCAACTGTTCCATAAGCCCCACTGAGCTCAGCCTAATGTTTGGCTGTGAGTCTCTGCATCTGTTTCCATCAACTGCTGGAAGAGGCCTCTCAGAAGACAGCTGTGCTAGGCTCCTTTCTGAAAGTATAGCAGAGTATCATTAATAGTGTCAGGGTTTGGCTCTCTTCCATAAATCTTAACAAACCAAACCTCCTCTGTGCAAGTCTGTACAAGGCAAAGCAGGTTTAGTGGAATGAATGTTGGCTGTTATATTTGAATATTCGTGAGTATTGTTTGAGAATTCTTTTCAGCAACGATAAAAGAAAACTGTGTTACTTTCCCTGGGTAAGCCTTGCTAGCTTCCACTTAGACTCTGCCGCTGAATTGTGGGCACCTTTCTGAGATAATTTGTAATGATTGATTTAACAAGATTGATGTATAACACCAAATGTATTAAACCTGCAATTGCCTCTGCATGAGGCAGAGCATATTAGCCCACACACAAGATGAGGTTCATTTGGCAATTAACCCACTATTTTATCAATATATGTCATATCTTGGGTCACAGACATTCCATATTAAAGCATTATGGAGAATACTGTTCTCATCAAATTTTAAAATCAAAGCTGCAAAGATAAAAACAAAACACACTCCACGAATATCATTTGATCTTCAATGTGTAACTGTATGACAAGCAAGTTTGTGTCTCCCACTTCACCTCAAACTGAATTCCTACACAACATCCAGCTCACTTTTTACTTTGCATTGATGTCTTTCATTGTTGGTGCCAAATGAACAGGGACTGTTTAAAATTTAAGATTATACCTCTCTATGAAATGATGATGCTAAATGGATCAGATTAATTATTTAATTGAGAGGATTGGTGTGCAACTCCCATGCCCTTTTCATGGATTGGGTGATGAAAATACTTTAAACAAGTAGAAAACATTAATTAATCCTTATTTTTATATTTAGCTTATTGAAACTTAGTCCAGGAAATCTGTTGCTTGAATACCTCCTCTGAATCAGCCAAATGGAAAAAGTTTACACTCAGTATGGTTTGACATTTTTCAAATGTTCCAATAAACAGATAAAAAGTTGATAAAGGATAAAAAATAGAAAATAATTCTTTAAGATGTTTACTTAAAAATAGTTCATTTAATATAAACAATCAAATACTTTTGCTTTATTTTCTCTTTCCAAAATATACTTTATTAAATCTAGGATGCAAAGGTACCTTGAAGAAACTGGGGAATTTATCCGCAAGTTGGGACATCCAGTTTGAATTTGTTGGAAAACTAACTTTTGAGAGTTGACCGCTGTTTAAAGTGAATACCAACATTTCTTTTACTTTTTTAAGCCCATTATCTGAGTTTCAGGTCTTCATAGAGTTGGTCCTGTGTTCAGAAGAGTATTTAGCTTAAAAAGTAAAGATCATCCAAGACCTGATTTAAAAAAAAAAAAAAAAAAACAAAAAGAAGGAAAAATATGTACCCATTGTTTTGATGCACATTAGCCACCACCTGTTTTTCAAGTCAGGGCAGGAAACTTAGTTATTCATTAGATGAGTTGTAGGCTAGTACTTGAGTTATTCACCAAAACACTTGCTTCCCCTCATCATATGATGATTTGGGCAGTGGCAGCCTTCCCAAATGTACAACTTTACAGATTTTGCTTATACATTTTAAACATGCAAATCAATGTGCATATAAACAGTTTGTAACACAATCAAGATAACACAAAAAGTCATTTGACTTTAAAATGGTTTTATTCTTAAATAGTGCTTTGCCATTTTGTAGTTTTGATCAATGACTTGAGGCTGTGTTATTATCTACAGTAGCATGACTTTATATTCCCCTTGTGTGTGCATGTTGTCATTGCTCTCACAGCAAGAATGGTTCAACACTGGGCGCCATGCCTTGCAGCTTATTTGTGCTGATCCACACATTTTTTCCATAGACGTCCATATGGAGTCTCAACATCATGCTTTAATATATTCAACATTTTTTTTCCCCTCCTGGGAATACTCCCACTAGTCTGCTTTATCTTGTAGTCTTGTTATTTTCAACTGCACACACATCTTGATCTCCTGGCTCTGTTTAAGTACTAATTTTTACAATATTAAAGTGGGTTAATTATTGAGAAGGACAGATGATTTTTTTCAAGCCCCTTTCTCAAAATAATTTTCTATCACATGAGTTTAGAAACTTGATATTTTCTTGTGTATTTAGCTATGCAAAATATTTCTTATATAAGTTTGAGCTATTGAAACTCCCTAGTGTCTATCTCATTAGCAATTTAGAGCACAGACTTCCAATTACAGTCTCAATTCTCATGACCTACCTCTTGATTTAACAGTATCTAAAGCCAATAATGGTATAGTAACTGAATCCAAGAAAATGATCTTTCTCTTTTGTAAATCTTTCATTAATTTATCTATTGATAGTCAGACAATGAAATATAGGGGTGTGTGTGTGTGTGTGTAAGTAAGTAAAAGGGGATCATTTATCAGGAGAATCCTGCAAAGAATGGCTCAGGGAGGGTGTTGATGATAGAAGTTTGATTACAATGACATTTAAGTGGGACTATGTCATAATGAAGCCTATTATTTGTACGACAGTTAAACATGATCTTAAAATGTTGCTGTGGAATTTATGTTGTCTTGCATACAAATAAAGTGGCTACTACTCACAGTGAGGCTCAGACTGATCAGAGTCCTCAATCTGTTCCTCCTTATTAAGTGGCTATCATATTTTTATCCGCAAACAGTAACCGGTTAAATCCAATTATCTTATGAGAGGTGGAAATGATATTTTCTAAATGGATTATTCTTTCCCTATAATATAAAACACTGCATATGAGTTTAGTCTGATTACAAAGAACTGTAATTTATAAATGAATGGCATAATAAATCTTACACTTTTTTGGTCAATATTTTGACTAAAGGATTGATATCTAGGTCACTTCCCCTGAGTCCTGGGAGGCTTTGCTTTCTTTTTGCTATCACATTCCCTTGTTTTGTTAGTTCATTTGTTGTTTTCTTTTAGTAGCATAAAAACATGTAATTTTTAAACATATTCAATGAATTACAGTCAGGAATGTTCATTATTCTTTTTTACCCAGAAAATACAGATTGTTTCTCTATTTGTGACTGTGTTTCTGTGGAGACTTTAATTTTGGCAGTGACTCTGTTCTTCATCTAAAAAATGTATTATAAATCCATCCTGTATATTTTCTTTTTGAAAATTTATCAGATTTTATTCTGGAAGTTATTATTCACTCACTGTAAAAGAAACTTATTTATATCATGAATATAAATTTGGCCTAACAAGTTTATTGGTGCAATAGTTTTTAAATGATTTCTTTTAAAATGTATTTATTTATTCACTTTACAATACAATTTACAGTATTGATTCTTCCTCTTAGTGCCCTCTCAGCATCTACATGGAGTCATTTATTCTCCAAGAAACACCGCCTTATTTCTAATGGTGCTTAAACACCTCCATCTGGGCTGTCAAGCTGCACATTCCTGTGGTGTTGCCAGTTCTTCAAGAGTTCTTCAAAAATAAGTTTAAAGATTTTATTTTATTGTTAATTGTGCATATATGTTTGTATTTGTCTGTTTTTAATGTATGTGCACATGCTGGTGCCCATGGAAGTCCATATCTTTAGAGCTGGGGTTGCAGGCAGTTATGTGCTGCCAGAAAAGGGTGCTAGGAACTGAATTCAGATCCTCTCCAAAACAGTACCAGTGCTGTGCACAACATATTGTGGTGCTTTGATTATGCTTGGCCCTTGGGAGGCCTGGCTTTATTAGAGGGTATGTGTATCTTTGTTTTAGGAAGTGTGTCACTATAGGGGTGGGTTTTGAGGTCTGCTACTGCTCAAGCTCTACCAAGTATTGAGAGCCTCTCCTGGATGCCTGTAGCAGACAGTCTCCTTCTGTTGCCTGTGGATCAAGATGTAGAATTAAGCCAGGCAGTGGTGGCACAAGCCTTTAATCCCAGCACTTGGGAGGCAGAGGCAGGTGGATTTCTGAATTCGAGGCCAGCCTGGTCTGCAGAGTGAGTTCCAGGACAGCCAGGACTACACAGAGAAACCCTGTCTCGAAAAACATATATACATATATGATGTAGAATTATTGGTTCTTCTAGCACTATGTCTACTTGCACACTGCCTTACTTCCTGCCATGATGATAATGGACTGAACCTCTGAAAATGTAAGCCAGCCCCAATTAAATGTTTCCCTTTGTAAAAGTTGTCTTGGCCATGATGTCTCTTCACAAAAATGACACCCTAACTAAGACACACATCAAGGACTTGAGAACCTGACTGGGGCAGTAAGTGAGTAAAGATAGGTCAGACAAAAGTACACATACTAAGAAACCGGGATAAGAAGAGCTCTGCTTACTCTGATGAAACACATCTACTATGCTTCTCCATCAAAACCTGAAACCTCAGCATTTTAATTATGTACACCACAGCTTGTGGACTACACCATTCTCAATAGGAAGTGTTCGTGGGTGAGTGCCCATGGCTATAAATATGTGGAAGGAGGAAACTGCTTTTGTTAATTTTGTACCCACTACCAAAATTCTTATTCCAACCAAAAGACAGCTCTTTCAATTCCCAGCCTGACCCATATATGAAAGGCTTTGTCATTGCCATGGGTCTGAGGCAGGGAATCCTTGATATTTAGGCCAGGTCAAACAATGAAGATTTATTTAGACCTCATCCATCCTTTATACTCAGGAACTCAGCTTCCCATGTAGGTTCTTTAGTCCCTGATCCATATCTTTAGGCCCCAGAAATGATTTTTTCTAAAAGAAAAAAAAACATATTCAGAGTCTCTGAATATATTTTTTTTAAAAGAAAAACATATTCAGAGTCTCTGAATATATTTCAGATTAAATATACAGTAAGTGTTTTGATTTTATGATTACTTTTTTCTCAATATCAGTTTTATGCCTTAACAAAATTACTTTCTTATATTAATTATTAAATAGTTTCTAAGTAACCCTGCTTTTACACCTTTCTTTGGACTACTGACTTAAGCTAAGGACTTCTTTTTGTTTTTGCTATGCTTGGAGATTTTCACTAAAGCAGTTGCCCATGTTTATCATATTTTGTATAACTTTAATTTGAGGAATTTTATGTTCTGTTAAAATTAAGCATATAAGTTTTCACATACACAATCACATGTATCTTATTTTCAGTGAAAGAAACATTATGCACTGCTCCATGCCCTTCTTTTCTATAATGTCCATAGAACATAATGGATATAATAAATAATGGAAATATCCATTATAAATATATAGAATATATATAACATAGGATATATTGTATATAATGGAGATGCTTTATATTTCCTCCAAACATCTGCTAGCTGTCTGTCTTACAGCCATCTATAAGTCAATCTGAACAACACAAGAGTACCCAGCTATGTCTCCAGTGTGTGGGGACCCACAATGTCTGCATCACCTTCCTCCTATTTGATTTGGGTCTTTGTATTTGTTATACAAGGAACCCGCAAGCAAAGGTGAGATAAATATTTCTAAAAACCATTTTGAAAGTGGAAAAGCAGTATAAAAGTTTGCTCATATAAAAGAGATAAGATTTTATGTTATTCTGTTTAAAAACCAAACCAAAACAAACAAAACACAAACTTAGCTCCTACATGATTCGCTTCACTTTAGTTTTTAGTTAAAATACTGGAAATGTTTGAATCCTTCTAAAGTTTGTTTCTAGTGTCTGATGAAATCAAACAGAGCATTCTTCCATCCAAAGCTGATTTATCATTCATCCCGGTGCTCAGAATGTTTCCTGGACCCCTGTTCACTGGTGGGTTTTGTTTGTTTTTTTGTTTTGTTTTGGGTTTTGGGGGTGTATTTTTAATTTTGGCTTTGTTTATTTTTGTTTTTGTTTTGACAGTACCATTTGGTAGGAACTGGTCCGGGGTTGTGTATACTTAGGGAATTCTTTCATCACTTCTAAGTTGTTGGTGTTTTCTTTATCTGAATGCACTTTCATGGATCTATCCTCATCTTCATGCTAGATTGGGATGATTGAGTCCTTGAGTTCCTTGAAAATAATAGGAAGTAGATGGGCACCTTCAAAAGCTGAATTATTCCTTTGATCAGAGCAACCAAAGGGCTAGAGACTTTCTGCAGGGACAGTAGTGGACAGTGCACTGGGAACAGGATTGGTGGGAGGGAAAATGTTTGGAAGCTTCTTCAGGTTCTGTCAGTCAAGTGTTTTTCTGTCTGGACTTTCTGAGGCTTTTGGGTCATTAAAATTTATGATGGGCATCCAGGGAAAGAGCTTTGCATTTCCAGAACTCCTTAAATAGGCAACTCTCTTCTCCTATCCTCTGCCCTAAGAATTGTAACTGCTTTATGTTCTCCAAGTACTGATCCACTTGCCTCAATCAGGGACAACACCAGATTATTTGGACTTCTTCCTTGATCTGCAACCTTGAAATTCTGTGCAATTGATAGAAACTAACATTTATTTCTTCTCTTTAAAAATCACTTGTCCTTGTAGCTTGTTGTCCAAAGTCAGAAAAACATTGTTTCATATACTTTACTTTTGTGATTTGTTAAGATAGTAAGAAAATCCTAGTCTTCATTTCTCCTTTATAAATAAAAGTAAAAATTCACCACTTGCTTTCTATTGTTATGTTGGTATATTAGATCTATAAATATTTTCTCAGTCATATTTATTAATATTTATCTTATTATTTTTGTCTGATATCACAGAAACATTCTGCTTGAAAACTATGCATAATCCTTCATTTCTTCTACCTTCTATTTTTTCATTACTAAATTACTGTTTAATGTATTCTTAGTAATTAGTTGTCATATAAAAAGTGAGAAAAGATTTTAATTTTTTATATGGTTATAGTTATTCTTCATCCATGTTTGAATAATTTACTATTATCTCATTTTAAAATAAGACATTTTTATTTATTTTCTGTAGGTATCTTTACATCTCCTAAATGGGCTTATAATTTTTCAGACAAAATTTATATGCAAATTTTATTTTTATAGTATTACAGCACATTCTTATGTTGAAGTTTTATTCTATTTCCCATTTTGTTGATTTTCTAGGTAAATTCTCATTAACTCTGATAATTTATCTCAGTAATTTGAAATAATATTGATCTTTTGTTCTTCAGTATTTCTGGGCATTTTACATTGATAAATATAACAATACAAAGTTACATTCTAATTTATATTGCCTTAAATATTACATTGATTAAGACTTGGAATTCTGTCAGTTAGAATAAACTTATGTGAAAATTATTGAGGAAGTAGAAAGTATAATAAAATAAGATTCCTTTAATCAGAATCTCCCTATTCTCCATCTGTCTGTCTCAGAGATGGAGATGTCTACCATTCTACTCTTTTACTTCTTGTAATGAACTTCTCTTTGACATGTATGTGTTTCAGATAAATGCATATCTGAAAAGTGAAAGAAATAGGTTTTATTTTTTCACAAAGTTACGCATGCTAATGTATTTTTTAAACAATTAATAGCTCTTTGACTAGTAATATTTTCTTAAGGATTTTCTGTAGATAAAATATCTATTATTTCATAAGCTTCTAACACACACACACACACACACAATGTATTTATAAAAAATGTTTAATTGGAGTTCCCATAAGTTTTCCCAGAAGTTATAGGCTGACATAAACAAAACAAAACAAATAAACAATCAGTGCCAAGTGAGAGATACTTTCAATAAGTTGTTGGTCAGATTTGTCCAGAGATCCCCTAAACAAATTAGGCTACCACCATTGCTCTTTATTACCATCATGGCAAGACCCTATTGCTGAAGACCATATATACATTGGTCCAAAGACATGGAGAATCAAGTTGTTACTGACCAGATGAATCCTTCTTGCTGGCTAACTTTCACAGTATTGTAAGGTAGTATACATGATGCTGAAGGACAGGAGTTACCAACAGTCTTACCCATTTATGAACCATAAGTGTTACAATAGTAATCCAGATGGTAAGATTGACCTATTGGTAAAATAGTGACCCAAATGTTTGGGAGTATATACCACTTAAAAAAGTAGATATAAGACTTATTCCACAGAAGGAAATGTATAACTAGTACTATAAAACTAACCAAGAACCTATGGTTGAGGAGCTCATAGGACCCGTGGGTGAACTTACAACTATTGTTTTGCTGAATGGACATAATATCAAACTGTGCTCTAAGTTCCTGTTTCTATGCCCATGTTAGTGCAACTCTCAGACCCCATAAAAGAAGCTTCTTCATGTAAACATGGAACTTCACAACTGGTCCAAGTGTAGAGTTAGAGTGTGGAGTGCTCAGTTACAAATAAAATCTTTGTTATCTCCTGCCAAAGACCAAGGAACGCCATAGAAGCAGCACTGAAATGACTGTAAAAGCCAGAGGTTGGCCAAGACTGGAGATAAGCAATGTCTTCCTATCATGGAAGGACTGCCACACCCTTGAGCTCACAGACATGAGGTCTGCATGTGGTCAAGCCAGTCAACATCCAAGCATAAAGCAGGAGAGGGTGCACATAGATGTCTCCTATAGCTGAGGAACAACAGAGAGTTGACGGTCAGTTTTCTTAAGATTTTGTTCTCTGACAGGCTGAGCACAGTCCAGTGCATGACCATATATCTGTGAGTTAATGGCAAGCAGAAATTGGACTCGATAGCTTTAAAAAGAGAAAAGAAAAGAGAACATGAAATTGGGATGGTTTTGAGGTATAATACCCTGCAAAACATGAGGCGAAGGAGGGAGGTTTAATAGGATCAGAACACAAGGTTATATTTATATAATTTTCAAAAAATAAATATTACATGTATTTTAAAAATCTTTTCCTGTGGAAATTGTAGCCTACCCTTTGTTTGTTTGTTTGTTTTGTTTTTTGTTTTGTTTTGTTTTGTTTTTGTTTTTTGAGACAGAATTTCTCTGTATAGCTCTGGCTGTCCTGGAACTCACTGTGTAGACCAAGCTGGCTTTGAACTCAGAAATCCACCTGCCTCTGCCTCCCAAGTGCTAGGAATAAAGGCGTGCACCACCAAGGCCCGGTCTGCCTTTTCTTTTTATTGCATTAATTTATTTGTATATATGAGTGTGTAGGGAGAGGAAGAGCATGTATTTACCGAAGCATAGGTGTGAAAGCAAGAGGAGAGCTTAGAGAAGTTGATTTTCTTCTTACCATGTGAGTTCTGAGGATTGAACAAAGGCACTGGGCTTGGTGAAAAGAACATTTAAGCCATCTTGCTGGCCCCAGTTTGTTTACTAAGAAATCTAACTGACAAGTACTTTAACCAAGGCATTAACTTTCCCCTCTGGGTATACCCTCCTACTAAAAGAAAAGACCAAATCACAAAGCAAGTGCTTAATTTTTTCTTTCCTACCTTATGTTTTACTTAGTAATGATTAAATTGGGTGAGTTCATGGTTGTAGACTCATTTAATAATGAAATAATTGAAAAGTATTAATTTCTCTCCAAAGAAACTTTCAGCCATACATTTTCTATATACACATAGTAACTAGAACAATAATTAAAATCAGTATAATTAATCATTTTTCTATTTTCTAAATAATAAGTTAAAATTTGGAATTTTGCCTCATGTTTAATGGCTAAAATGTATTTTGTGTTTTATTTCCAATGTCACATCATCATATTTTTATTAGAGTCTTTTAGACTACACTATTTTTACATTACAGGTTTTACTGAGTATTCTTTGTGACTTTATATATGAGCAATTTTAAGAATAATATGTAGGTGCTGCTTAAAGGATTTTCTCTGTAGGATACAGTTTAATATACAAATGTGATATTAACTTTATTAAAATAACATTCAAATTCTGTGTATTACTTCATTAGTTCTCTACTCTAGCTGTTTATTACAGCCTCCTGGGAGGTTTTTATAAACTAATAGCACCTAGGAAAACATTGGAAGTATATTTTGAGTGTGGTCTGGATAGCTGCACACTTGGAGCCAAGAGATATTGCTGATCTGGAACTGAGCCACAGATTTAGATGTGTTTATGTTTATTTATTTGATTGGTTGCTTGCTTGCTTGGTTTGGTTTAGTTTTGTCCAGCAATGAGGCAAAGTAACTTAATATTTTTAATCGTTTTATTGACTTTTTGTGAATTTCCCATCATGCATCCCAATCCCACTCGTCTTCCCATCCTTTTACATCCCTCCTCTGGCCTTGCAACCTCTCCCGCAAAACAGAATAAAATAAGATAAAGAAATTTTAAAAGTTCTTGTCCTAGGAGCTGTATTGTGCCACCGTGTGCACAGTATACCCTTTTGTCCATGTATCTTTACTTGCAAATATTCATTGCAATAAGTCATTCGTCTAGTTTGAGCCTCTACCTTCAGTTGCACTATTTATACTTAGACCCCCATAGATGCTCCTTTCTGACATCCTGTTATTGTCCTGTGTTATAAAACCCTGTAGATTTGAATAGGTAGTACTAACCTTTGCACATGCACTAACAGATCATAGATGGAGTAGATGATGGAATGGGCAAACTCAAAACCCTGGATCTGGGCTGGGGAGAGGAGGCTGAGTTGGTCAGCCTGCCAGCTCTCCCTCACCAACACCATCATGGCAAGCTCTCCAGCACTACCTCAGCTAGCTCAGCCAACACTTCAGATGGTAAAGGTCAGGGTATTCTCTCCTATTCTCATGTCTTCAAGGACTGGCTCACCTTCACCGTAATACCAGTACCAACTCTACTGTGATACCCAGGTAAGGTGCAAGACGAGCAATTCCAAGTGCTGGGACCAGTAAGGGGCATGGCTAGCTCTCTAATTCTCATGAGTTTAGGGCAAGTTCACCCACCTGCCACATGCTGTGAGTGGCAGAGAGGGGTTTACACCTTTCCCTTGCTCATGCCATCCACAGCAGATAAGGGGTGGGTCCAGTTCTCCCTCACTCATTCTCATGGGCTGGCTTGCCTGCACTTCTATATCTTGGATAACCTCTATAGTGCTGCCCAGGTGAGGAGTAGGGCCAGCTCAGGAGAGTGCCTCAGAGGACAGGATGAACCAGGGACATCTGCATGGTCTTTGGTGGCAATTGGGGCCTGGAACATCAATAGAGACCCTGATTGCTATAGGACCATGAATCCAGATGTACTCTTCCCACTACAGCATTGTGGGCCTAGAAGTTCACATGAACTAAGATGGCAGCACAGGCCACTCAGAACAGCATGATAATCCATGGCAGAATGGCTCTCAGAGGTTAAAATTGTCTCTGGTGACAACTCAGACCACAGACATCTTCTTTGCCTTTGGTGGTAACTCAGGCTACAGACATTGACACAGACCCCAGCTGCAGAATGACCATAGAGACAAGCCCTTGTCAGCAGCCAGGGTTAGCATCTCACCATGACTTTCTCAAATCCACCTGTTCCTCACCTTAGTATCCATTTCCACCTTTCTCCACAGTGTACAAACCCCTAAGCTTCACTTTGTCTTCCCTGAATACGTCGTCTTTTCCACAACTCCATCACACATTTGTTCACTGTAGTGGCTCCTGCAGGTGCTTGGGTGTCTGTTGTCTGCATCCCACCCCCTATTTTACCCTTAGCCAGGGTGGTCAGAGTGGGTGCTTTGGTGTCCCTATCTTAATTTTTTTTAACTGATTTTCATATTCTGTCAATTATTATTTTCTTAAATGTCTCGGTATATCTGTGCGATTTGACATCTCTTTTTGCCTTTGTTAGTCTTTATTCTGAATCTGTTAGAAATCATCCTAGACTGAGTGGCTCAATTAAACAAAAAAGATATAATTCCAACTTCAGAGGCTGGACATAGAGATAAGGATGCTACCTTGGCACTCACTAGTATGAATGTTACAGTTGTCATATTGCAGATGCACATCGTGGAAAGTTCACAGGCACTAATCCCTTCAAGAGACATCCATTTCCACAGTCTTCCAAAAGACAGACCTCTTGACACCATCTTACTCGGGAGTAACATTTCATTGCATGAATTTCAAAGGGTCACATTGACCTCACAGTAATCATAGAGAAATCATTCACAAGCACTATGCAGATATGTAATTGATACAGTGTCTTACTTTCATTTTGAGAAAAATAATTCAAATCTTTAATTTGTATTCATATATTTTGTATATGAGGTTTGCCTTTAGCTTTCTGAGTACTTCCTGAGAATTTTAGGTTGATTTAAATTTTTAACTCTGTATGCTCATCTTTTCCTTCTTTTCAATAATGCTTCTGGTTCTAGGAATCTTATTCAGGGGGAAATGCTTACCTGGCATTTACAAGGCACTAGGTTGTGTTCCTGGTTCCCTTGATTTCTATTGACAATTTTATTAGACATACTTACTTTCCTAAAACAATTAATTTGCCTTTTGCTTTATTCTTAAGTTGCTTTATTATGTTATAGTTTTGTATGTTCTGCTGTTTATATATTTATTTTATTGTCTATTGATTTGTAAGAAAGGGAGTTTTAATAACATGAACAGCAGTTTGTAAGTTGTGTGTGTGCATAAGCCATTTTTGATAACTGCAGACTATGCAATATATGTCAAACTGCCTACAGAAAACATCTGAGAATGCTGAATTAAACTCTCACAACAAAATGAGATCTGGATCTGGACAGCTGCCAAACAGTAGGGATTTGCAGCAGTGTGGCCAGTTCCTTTCCTCGGGGAACATTCAGGTTTTACAGGTTATCACAATGGCACAAACAAGTATTCAGTAAAAATGAAGAGGCGATGGGGGTAAATTTAGATTTTGTTCTCAAGAAGTGGAAGTACAGAAGAGTCATAAAAAGCAAAGCTAAACTGGTTTTCTCAGAAGCTGAGGACTTACAGAAAGCATGCATCGAGCCAGCAAGATATTAATAAATACAGGTATTCATTGCCAAGTATAATGACTTCAGAGTTTCATCCCTGGACATTGTTGGGGAGGGCAAAATCTGAAAATCTGACTCCCACATGCTGTTCTCTGATTTCCACATGTTATATCTATGGCATTCACATCCACACAATTCACACACATGAGAGAGAGGGAGGGTGAGGGAGAAAGAGGGGGGCGAGAGGGAAGGACGGAGGGAGGAAGACAGAGAGGGAGAGAGAGAGAGAAGCTTTATTTCAATAATACCAACAAATTATGGAAATGTATATTGTCTTTAAGTGCTGTGATCACTACTGCCATTCCATATGTAGAACATGCCCTTGAAATATCTCACTTTACCATTTTCACTCTGTATTAATTCTTGCCCCACTGTATTTCCAACAGGTGCCATTTTCTCTTTCTCCTGAAGCAACCCTTTGTGGCAGCCTTCTGATAGTTCTCATAATTCTATAATCTTTCAAAATATGTCTTTGTATTCTCTTTTTTTTTTTTGTATTTCTAAGTTGGCACCTCTATCCTATCAGATGTTTTGAGAACACAATCTTAAATCGATGCTGCTGAGAGATAGTAGGCTATTGTGTCATCTTTGGAATGGTCCGTTTAACTTTCTTTCATACTTGGCATGTGGCAGTTCCACCACATTCTTCTCAGCTGATCTTTTCTATTTGGTTTGCATGAAATTTGTACTTCTCCTTGGCTCTGTGACTTAATGCCGAAAAGCAAATGGCTCTGATTTGTTCAAATATTGGTCCTCCCATTCTTTGTCTTTCCTTAACTAGTATTCCAGATAAATAAGTTTCAGAACTTTAAACATGACTATTCTAGATTATTTTCTATTGCCATGGAAAAATACTTATGTGAAGCTGAATTTTGCATGTGTTGTTGTTGTTGTTGTTACTGCTGCTGCTGCTGTTGCTGTTCAGTGCTGGAGGCTGAAACCCATGTCTGAGATTAGGGTTGTTTGGCCTTGAGTGAAGACCCCTTGCTTGGGTCACAACATGGTAAAGAGATGGAAAGGGCACTGCCTTGTGCAATGAGGCCCAGAGTTTTGGGCAGCCTCCCTTTTTCACAATACACTCGCATGGGGAATAATTTACTCTGCAAGACGAATGTACATCCCTTTCTGGGCAAAACTCTACAGCTTAATTACCTCACACTGAGCACCATGTCATCATGAGAATACACCACCGCTGTGCCACCACAGTGAGGACATAGCCTCCACCACATGAGTGCTCAAACCACAGCAGTGACTATTTATGCCATTTTGTGCTTGCATTTATGTATGTATAGAAATACATATACACAATAATTTATTTAGGGCTATTTTGTATATGAACAAGTTGTTTCATCTCAAAGCCTCTGGTCATCACTTTTGTATATCCTAATTTGTAAAGTTGAAATTCTATACTGAAGTGTTCAGGAAAGAAAATCCTACTATGGCCTAGTCTTTACATCATGTTATCTTGAAAAAGAAGCCTGAACAACATCACAACGTATCTCTCTCTCTCTCTCTCTCTCTCTCTCTCTCTCTCTCTCTCTCTCTGTTTCTCTCTTTCTTTTGTCTTTTTATAACTTCATTCATAGTTTTACCTATATATCAGCATTACTTTCTATAAAATTCAATTCTCATTTTGTTAGGTGAGGCTCTTGGTGGAATCGGGGAAGGAGAAACCATAATCAGATTATAATGTATGAGGGAAAAAAATCTAATCTCATCTACTCTTGTAGAAACACCGGTTACTCAAAAATGGTGGGCTTTACTTTCTAATTTTCATTTTAACCATTTATTATTGCATGGTTTTTAGTAATTTAATCTTTAATCTTTAGTTGGCTTTGGCAGCCTTGGAGGTTTTAACCTAACTTTATTTTGTGATCTACACTTATTGAGCAGGTTTGTTCATCTTCTAAAACTACCAAATAAATATCAATGTTGGATATTTATTCTATGCACATGAGTAGGTAAATCACTATTTTTAAAAATGTGCAACAGTTATCTGACCTATCTCTGATTTTTTTCTTGATTTAATGAAAATCATACATTTTAATAGTTTCTGCATGCTATTTTTATGATTGTAACGTCCCTCTGTATACTTCAATAATATGCTGAATTCTTTATTTAAAAAAAAGTGTATCTTCATTTTGTTTTCCCTATATTTCTCCCTTTCCACACACAATTCCACTCTCTGCACTTCTTATAGTTGTTGTGAATATTCATATGTTTTCCCATAATTGTATTTTATACATTTACTGATGTTAACTGTTATGAATTCATTCAGCAGTATAAAACTGTTACCTGTCAAGAGATCTTCAGTACAGATGCAAATACTCTTCTCTGATCCTATTTTCTTGAAACAAAGGAAGCTGTTGGCTCTCTAGTTGTCTCATTTCATTCTGCATGAGTCAGTTTTGTATCTGAATTATTTAATTAATCCAAGCATTGTATTTACACTGCCCACAGGGCATATGGATTGCTTTCTTCTGTTTCCTGCCTAAAATCTGGGTTGACTGTTTCAGCCTGGTTTGAGTGAGCTCTCAGGCCCAGATGTTGGTCATTTTAGGAAATCATTTCATTGTTTTCCTAGGTTAATATATTTTTGGTTCCTAAATCTTGCCAGATTTTTTGTTTGTTTGTTTGTTTGGCTGTTTTTTTTTTTTTTTTTTAGCTTGAGGGAATCTTCAAGAAGAGTCTTAATGTAGAATAGTTGAAAGATAAATGTTCTAATTCATCTAAGGATTTCTCATGGACAGATTAAGAGACAGGAAGACTTTTACTTCACCTTTGATTACATGTGTATCATTTAGATATAAATAGAAAGTAAGATGAATTATTTTATGTGTATTTATACATTTATACCAAGCAATGTGGTAAGATAAATTTTATTCTATTTTAACATGACTAGTGACATTTTGTTTTTAATTTAGGATAATTATCAGTGGGAAATATCACATTTAACCCTCTCCTGCACCAAATAAATAAGAGTAAATTTAAAAAAAAAAATAAAGAATTATCACTATGTGCTTTGTTTTAGTTAGGATTACTACTGCTGCCATGATGAAACACTGACCAAAAACAAGCTGGGAGGAAAGGGTTTATTCAGCTTCCATGGTACTATAATCACTCTAAAGGAAGTCAGGACAAAATCTCAATCAAGGCAAGAACCTAGAGGTAGGAGCTAAGGCAGAGGCCATGGAAGGATGCTGTTTACTGGTTGCTCCACATGATTTCCTCAGCCTGCTTTCTTATAGCACCTAGGACCCCCAGACCAAGCATGGGACCACCCACAATAGGCTGGACCTCCCACATCACTCACTAATTAAGAAAATGTTCTACAGTCTTGCTTAGGGCCCTATCATATGGAGGCATTTTATCAATGGAGGCTCACTCCCCTCTAGTGACTTTAGCTTGTTTCAAGTTTACCTAAAACTACCCAGCACATATTTCATACTGTTTTCTCTTATTTTCAGAGCTAAATATTTTCTACTTTTGGCCAAAAATATTCCCTAACAACATATTAGAAGGAGAAAGTTGAGACCCTGGAGGTATTAGAGATATGGAAGAATCCAGGTCCATGTCTGAAATATCCAAATCTATTTGTATAGGAATAAGAGGACATTTTCAAGATTAGAGGACAAAGATGAATGAAAAGGCAAACTCCAAGGTCTCCTTTGGTCAAAAGAATAGCAATGCATCAAATTTATGATGATTGTAGTTCATTAAAACACAAGAAACACAGAAATAGGAATTAAAAATGAATCTCAAAAGAGAGAATGGAAAGCTATGTCTCCTATGATGTCCTTGGGAGGACCAAAGCAACAGATGAGAATATTAGCTATTAAGACAAGGAAGCTATCACACTGTGTGCTGTTTTCAAGATAAGTAAAGATCTCTAGCTAATAAAGGAAAATCATTTTGCTGAATATTCCAGATGGAAATGTGGAAGAAACAGTATAATAGAAAATCTCTGTCTTGCAGTTCATAATGAAATAAATAATGGATTCAAACAATGATCATAAATTAATGAAAACATAAGCTTAGAGCTTAAGATATATTTCATAGTGCTAGGGTTAGAGTGCCAGTCCTCTCTTCAGTAAGTATTCTGGGCATCAATAAAGGTGAAATGAGCAGACACTTGGTCCTGAGATGTGAGCAATATGACACACAGAATTATCTACAAAATACACTTGCAAAACAAACAAAATCAAAGCTTGAGACTAAATCTATTCAAAATTCTTAGCTAACTCTATTAAAAGCAGAGATATGAGTGTCACTGATATTACACTAATGAATAATAATAATAAAAAACATAATATGCAGGACCTTTAAGGAACTCTTCACCAAAACCCAATACCAAGAATGGAATATGTAATAAAAAAAAAACAAAACAAACAAACAAACAAAATGAGTGAATGGGTCACAGAAAGAATGAAAAGATTCAAGAGATATAAATAGGAATGCACTGAATGACACTTACTTCAACGTCATCTAAAGCAACTGTGATAAGCTGTTCTTTAGGTAACTATGCAAAGTTGGATATGGAATTAATATTCAACAGAAACAAAGGAATTATTTCTTTTGTCTGGCATAATAATGTCACTACACTGTTGCAAAAATTTTTCTAAATTTTGAGAAATATGTTCTGCTATGTGTACTAGGTATGTATGTGTACCTGATAATTTGATTAGCCTTAAGAATTTTCCACAAAAGACCCTTGTGTAAAGAGAGATAGATGCAGCAGATGTTGCAAGATCTTGATCACAGTTGTGTCTTGGTGACAAGAGTGCAAAAGTGTAGTGTGTTTCATTGGAAAAGTTTTATTAAAATTGTTTACCTGTGAGTGGGAAGAGAAATCTCTGTATGTCATCAGTTTCAGCATTCTACATTTTGAACTTTAACATTAAATATTGCACTTTGATACTTTATCTAAGTGTTACTATCTAATGCTTTAATACTTGTTTTGTTTTCTTGTGGACTAGAATAAGTGGTATTAGGATAATAAAGATGGATGTGGAGATAAAGAATAAATAAATAAACAAAAAAATAAACAAATGATATGGTTGGCAGCAAGTAAATAGAAGAGAATAACTAACACTAGACAAGAAAGAATTTGAAATAGATGCGCAGAGCATTTCAAATCTAAGCTGATCCTTTAAGAATGAATAAAAGGGGGAGTGAAGAGATGGCTCAGCTGCTAAGAGAGTATACTGCTCTTTCAAGAGGACTTAAGTTCCAAGCACAGGCAGTGGTGGCACACCACTGCCTGAGGTTGCAACTCCAGAGGGTAGAGCTCCCTTTTCTGTCCTCCACAAGTACTGATAGTCATGTGTACATTCACACACACACACACACACACACACACACACACACAGAGTCTCTTTCTCTCTCTCTCTCTCTCACTCTTTCTCTCTCTTTCTCTGTCTCACACACATACACAGACACATACACACACACACATGCACACACACACACACACACCACACACATAATTAAAAATAAGCCTTAAAAAAGAATGATTGAAAAGTAGTTTGTCATAAAGTAACAAAATCATCACAGAGAAATAAAGTAATTTGAAAAATGAAAAGATAACATTGATTATCCTAAAAATGAAAAAAATGAAAAAAAAAGCAGATAAAGCAGAAAAGACCATGATGGCAGAAACAAGAACTGATGTAGACCTGAACTAGTGGCACTGTGAATGGAGAGCATAATGTCAATTAAATGACAGATTGGAGGAAAAGAAGGAGAGAGTGCTTGACAAACAAATCTGTGGCATTATCTTTCAGCCATGTTATCCAGGAGCCCAGATTTAATCTTTGCCTAATTAAGAAATTAATTTATTATTATCACTTAGCATCTAAAGATGTGTTTTCCAAATAAGCAAAGATGTATGAGCTGACCACTGAACAGAAAGTGGTACAGAGAGGGAGAGTTAGACAAATGCAGTCACTTCATTAATTAACAGTTGATGATGACATGATGTTTTTTATCAGTAACTAATGTTTGATCAATTGATCCATCACAACATAATCTTACATTAAAACAGAGCAGACAGACACCTCATCCCATACTCTAGAACACAAAAAGTAAATAACTCAATTCTTTGCTAGTCAAAACACAGATCAAAGGATAAAATAGGAAGAAGCAAATATACCAATGCAGAAATAAAAGAGCATCCTCCAAAGTACAGAAATAACAAAAACAGTAACATATAATTAAATGATAAATGCTCAAATTGTAGGAGCAGACATTTTATTGAAAAGGATAGAGACATAAAATATCTAATTGGGTCACAAGAAGATGCCTTAATTCATTAATTTCCCAAGAAGGAAGGTTCATTCCATAGTGAACAAACACAAGATAAATCCCAGAACAACAGATGTAGATAAAAAAACAAGTACTAGACAGGTAGGTATCATTAAGGATTGCAACAGTCAGGTCACCTGGGAAGTTGGGAGAATATAAAGTAGAGCATTCATATGAAGGCTTATTGTTTATTTTGGGGGGTTCTTTGAAGGTAGTGTTTAACTCACAGTCTCACAATGGATTCCAGACAGTCTTCCTGCCTCAGCCTCTTGAAAACTGGAATTATAACCATTATTTCCCATGCCAGCCCTGAAGCAGACACTTTAAATAACATCTTGGAAACATATACAGCATCTTAACACATGCAAACCCTATGAACTAGTAATTTCATTCATACCTGTATACCAAATGGATCAGTGGATAATCACCCAAAAACATATTAAGATCAGTGTTGATAAAGCCCAAATATTATTAAGCTGAATAAGAATGGATTTAAAAGTAATAGTCATACAATAGGCTATCATATTTCCATTTTTGTTTGTTTGTATTTTTGTTGTTAGAGGCAGGATTTCACTATGTGTCCCTGGCTGCTCTGGAACTCAATCTGTAGAGCAGATAGAGAGGCCTGCCTCTGCCTCCCAGATGCTGCGATTAAAATTATGTGCCACTACCACCCAGCTGAAATCTTGTATTTCTTATCTGTGTGGGTCTCATAGGAGCCCTTCACTTTGAAAAGATTCATCATAATATGTACATTGAATTTATATATTGTTTTGTTTATATTTCCTTAATTGATAAGTTAGTAAATAATTGAAATTATTTTAGCTCAGATTCCTATTATGAAAATTGAGCATTATTTGAAAAAAAATTTATTCCTAAAATTGAGGTATATAAATTTTACTGAACAATCAAATGAACAACTACATTTATAATTATTGCCTAGCACATACTTGTCCAAATGTAATAATTCTATACACACTCGGATAAACAAGCAATATGTAATAAATATTATTTATTAAAGTCGATTTCAAGTTAACCCTTTCTCCATGGTGCTGTCTCACCTATTTCTGTGACTTATATCCCTCCTTTCCAAATCTCCAGCAATTATTATTTGTAATATAGGGTCTTTTAAAAATTGATATAACTTAGAAATGTCATATAAGGTAACCTTTTATCTTAACTTGCATAGGCCTCAATGGGGAAAAGCCATTTGCACACAACATAGTTATGAATTTGGCATAAATTTGGTAAAGACCTAGTCAATATATATTTTTCATACAGTATTATTGGTAGCATTATTTTACTCATAACATAATGATATCAAGTGCAGTCATAGTATATATACCTAGATACATACAATATTCACATGCAACTCTACAAATTATTGGTGCTTCCTGATTTTACAAGAGAAATCGTTGCAAGAGTTACAGTGCCTTCTCATTATGGAAGCCAAAATCTTCCCTAGCAGCTAGGATAGGGTTTCAAATTGAAGGCTTGGATAATCAACTATGACACAAAAATAAGGAAAGGCAGGAAAATTCCTTCTGGCAAAGGCAATCTTGTAGTTTGTATGTGCAATGTCTGGTGCAAGCTTGATTATCAGTTGATAAATTTTTAGAAAGTACTAGATCCTGAAAGGTTTGACCTGATCATTGAGCTAAACCCTTGACGGGCTCATAATATGATGGTATGATTTGAAGGGTGTGCAAAAAGAGTTAGAACCTAGCTGGAAGGAGGTCACTTATCATTTGTCTTTGGTGGACATATATACTCTGGATCTATCCCGTTTTACTGTTCTATAGCTTACAGTCCTCCATGAAGAGAGTAGTTCCAGCTGCAAGCCCACAATGAATGAAGCGTATGGACGGAGATCTCTGAAACTATGAGCTGAACTTCTCTGAAGCTACTTTCCTCTAGTATGCGGTGAGATTGATATAAAGGCAGCAAAACAATAAGATCATCTTTATAGGCAATGGTGGCAGGAAAAAAAAAGGCTACTGTAGTCAGTACCATCTCCCTGTGCTTTAGGTGGCTGGCTTGCCCTAATTATCAAGTTTTGTTTTTCATCTTTGTAGAGAAACAGTTATTCATCAGCCATCTTTTCAAACCCCTATTCCCCAGGTTTTTTCATTTGAACCTCTGTCATTCAGTTAATTTCTAACTAAAATCTCTCAGAGACAATGTATGAACACACACACACACACACACACACACACACACACACACTTAAAAACCTTATTTATGTGTAAATGTTAAAGGTCAAATCAGATAATTGGGATATTAGCAACTGAAAAGTAGATTTTGTTTTTTCAGCAATTATACATTGTTTTGTTTTTCTTTTAAACAGACAACATTGTTTTTGTTGAATAATTTTAATAAAAATAGTTTACTTCCCTATGATAAAAATTGGTTCATTTCCAGAATGCTGCTTTATAATATAAAGGGTATGTGTTTTGTATGTATGTTTGTGTTTCTGTAATTGATTACCTGATTTCCATACTTTAGTTATGTATGTTTCTGTGTCTAGCTGGTTGCATCAGTATGTTTATAACGTATCTGATTTACATGAGAATCTAAGGTTTCTTCTGGATATTTATCAATTTTCATTACTCTGTAAGTTTATTCTTGCAAGGAAATGTTCCCATTTAATTATTGCAACATCATGATGTAATTTATTTTCTGATTGAGCAGATAGTATCTTATTTTCATTGAAACAACCTTTTTGTATTTGTGATTTTATCTGCTTTCATTTCTTATATTTTAAAAATATTAAAAAATAATTTCCTTTTATTTTTATTACCTTTGTAGTAACTTTATATACATTTTGAACCTATTGTTGTTCATAAAGGCCTGGTTCTTGACCTTATTTGAATTTCAATATTTATAAATTCATGGGTTTGCTTATATACTTTATATATATATATATATATAATCTTTCTTTTATAGAAAATAGATTTTTTCATACAATATACTCTGATTACAGTTTCCATTCCCCCTACTCCTCCCAGTTCATCCCTCCAAACCAAATCTACACCCCTTTTCTCTCATTAGAAAATAAACTGGCCAGGCATCTAAAGAATAATAGTAATATAAGGCAAAACAAAATAAATAAATCAGAGTGAAAACAAAACAAGCAAACAGAGGAAAAAAGAACCAAAGAAAAAGTACAAGAAACACAATCAGATGCAAAGACACACTCAGACACACAGAAATTCCATAAAAACGCACAACTGGCAGTGATAATATATATGCAAAGGGACTTTGAGAATAAAAAACAAAACCAAAAACCAAAGCAAAACAAAAATCTGTCCTAGTATTAGGAGACAAACAACCTCTAAAAATCCCATTGAGTTTGCTTTCTGTTGGTCATTTACTGCTAGGCTTGAGGCTTAGGAGTGGCTTGTTTCTCCCTTAGGGAAAGCTACTTTTTTGTTTGCAAGTGGTTATCAAGGCTTTAGAGCTAGGGAATGGGATATATGTTGACTTCTCTCAGCTACAGGACCCCATCGGATACAGACACATGCAGGCAATATGCATGTTCTCACAGTCTCTGAGAATTCATAGGTTCATTGCTGCATCTCCTCTTCTACAAAGTTCTCTGAGTCATGATGGAGTGGCGATTTGATGGAGGTATCCAATTTATGACTGAGTGTCACTTTCTGCACATTATCTGACTGTGGAAATTTACGCTTGATCCCATCTGCTACAGGAGAACGTTTCTCTCGTGATAGTTAAGCAAGGCACAGATCTATGAGTTTAAAAGAATGTCAGTAGGAATCATTTTATTGCTATGTTCCTTTAGTAGAATAATAGAATTTGGTTTTCTTCTATATTCCTTGCCTGGGTAATCTAAGGTTCCTAGCCACCCAAGCTGTGTCAGGAGTTAGTTCCAAATCATGAAGTGAGGCTCAAATCAAATCAGATATTTATTGGTGACTCCCACAACTTGTGTGTCAGTATTACACCAGCATATCTTGTAGGCAGGTTGCTATAGTGGCTAAAACAGTCTGTAGCTGAGTTGGTGTTTATCTTCCTACTTTGGTAACATTTAGAGCACTTTTTTTTAAAAAACATGAGCATTAGTCTGTAGGAGTAAAGGCTCTGTGTAGGCACCAGCTCAGCTTTGCCATGTTCAATGAGTTGTACATGGTATCTTCACCAGTATGACCTTTCCATCAGTGTTGGAGAGCAACCAATAGTCTGGCAATAACCTAAGTTGTTTGGGGTGGAGGGTTCCATAGAGCCCCTTTGTCCAAACTCAATTACCCATTCCTGGCACTAGAAGTATCGTGTGTGTGTGTGTGTGTGTGTGTGTGTGTGTGTGTGTGTGTAATTTAGAAAGCCTCTACCATATTAAATTTCCATACAGCTCTTCAAAAAGCTCTTAGTTTTAGCTGTCCCTCCCTATATTTCCTTTGTCACTCCCAGTCTTTCCTTCACCTCTCCTTTGAACCTTCAAATCCATTTTTCTGATACTTTATTTACATTTCAAATGTTTCCCCCTTTCCAGGTCTCCCCTTTGGAACATCCCTATTCCCTCCCCCATCCCCTGCATCTATTGTGGTTATTCCCCCAACCACCCACACACCCACTCTCATCTTTCCTCCGTGGCATTCTCCTATACTGGGGCATCTAACACCCTCAGGCCCAAGGGCCTCTCCTCCCCCTGATGGCTAACAAGACCCTCCTCTGCCACAAATGTGGCCAGCACCATGGATCCCTCGACATTCATTCTTTGGTTGGTGATCCAGTCTCAAGGAGCATTGGGATGTCAGGCCAGTGGGACAATGTTGTTACCTCCATAGGGTTGCCAACTTCCTTAGCTCTTTCAGGCCCTTCTCCAACTCCTTCATCTGGGATCTCACACTCAGCCCAATGGTTGCTGTGAAGTGACTCTTGGGTATTACTTTTGTGCTAATAACCAATATCAGTGAGTACATACCATGTTCACTCTTTTGTGACTGAGTTCCCACGCTCAGGATGATATTTTCAAGTTCCATCCAATTGCCTAAGAATTTCATGAATTCATTGTTTTTAATAGCTGAGTAGTATTCCATTGTGTAAATGTACCACATTTTCTATATCCATTCCTCTGTTGAGGGATATCTGGGTTGTTTCCAGTTTCTGGCTATTACAAATATGGCTGCTATGAACATAGTGGAACATGTGTCTTTATTACATGTTGGAACATCTTATGGGTATATGCCCAGGAGTGGAATATCTGGGACCTCAGGTAGTATTATGTTCATTTTTCTGAGGGTCTGCCAAACTGATTTACAGACAGATGTATCAGCTGGCAATCCCACAAGCAATGGAGGAGTGTTCCTCTTTCTCCACATCCTTGCCAACTTCTGCTGACACCTGAGTTTTTGATCTTAGCCATTCTGACTGGTATGAGGTGGAATCTCAGGATTCTTTTGATTTGCATTTCCCTGATGAGTAAGGATGCTGAACATTTCTTTAGGTGCTTCTCGGCCATTCTAGTTTCCTCAGTTGAGAATTCTCTGTTTAGCTCTCTTCCCGATTTATGCTAGGATTATTTGGATCTCTGCAGTTTAACTGCTTGAGTTCTTTGTATATATTGGATATTATTCCTCTATCGGATGTAGGATTGGCAAAGATCTTTTCCCAATCTCTTGGTTGCCATTTTGTCCTATTTACATTTTGTCCTTTGCTTTATAGAAGCTTGGTAATTTCATGAGGTCCCATTTGTTGATTTTTGATCTTAGAGCATAAGCCATTGGTTTTGTGCTCAAGAACTTTTCCCCTGTGCCCATGTGTTCAAGACTTTTCTTCACTTTCTCTTCTATTAGATTCAGTGTATCTGCTTTTATGCAGAGGTACTTGATTCACTTGGAATTGAGCTTTGTACAGGGAGATAGAGAATGGATCAATTTGCATTCTTCTACATTTAGACATCCAGTTCAACCAGAACCATTTGTTGAAGATGCTATCTTTTTTGCATTGAATGGTTTTAGCTCCTTTGTCAAAGATCAAGTGACCATAACTGTGTGGGTTCATTTCTGGGTCTTCAATTCTATTCTATTGATCTACCTGACAGTCACTGTACCAATAACATGAAGTTTTTAATCACTACTGCTCTGTAGTACAGCTTGAGGTCAGGGATGTTAATTCTCCCAGAAGTCCTTTTATTGTTGAGAATTGTTTTTACTTTTCTGAGATTTTTGTTATTCCATATGAATTTGAGAATTGCTCTTTCTAAGTCTATGAAGAATTGAGTTGGAATTTTGATGGGGATTGCATTGACTCTGTAGATTGCTTTCGGCAGGATGGCCATTTTAACTATATTAATCCTGCCAATCCATGAGCATGGGAGTTTTTTCCATCTTCTGAGGTCTTTGATTTCTTTCTACAGAGACTTGAAAGACAGTCTCTTTCATACTTGTCATATAGATCTTGTCATACAGATCTTTCACTTGTTTGGTTAGAGTCACACCAAGATACTTTATATTGTTTATGACAATTGTGAAGAGTATCATTTCCCTAATTACTTTCTCAGCCTTTTTATTCTTCGAGTATAGGAAGGCTACTTATTTGCATGAGTTAATTTTGTATCTGGCCACTTTGCTGAAGGTGTTTAACAACGGTAGCAGAACTCTAGAAGAGTTTTACAGGTCACTTAAGTATACCATCATATCATGTGCAAATAGTGATATTTTGATTTCTTCCTTTGTGATATTTGTATCCCTTTCACGTCCTTTTGTTGTGTAAATGCTCTAGCTAGAACTTCAAGTACTATATTGAATAGATAGGGAGAGAGAAGGCAGCCTTGCATAGACCCTGATTTTAGTGGGATTGCTTTGAGTTTCCCTCAATTTAGTTTGATGGTGGCCACTGGTTTGTTTTATATTGCTTTTACTAGGTTTAGGTATGGTCCTTGAATTCCTGATCTTTCCAAGACATTTATCATGAATGGATGTTTAATTTTGTCAAATGCTTTTTCAACATCTAACGAAATGACCCTGTGGTTTTTTTCTTTCAGTTTGTTTATGTAGTAGATTACATTGATGAATTTCTGGGAATAGAACAATCCTTGCATCACTGGGATGAAGCCTACTTGATCATGGTGAACGATTGTTTTGAAGTGTTCTTGGATTCAATTTGCGAGAATTTTATTAAGTATTTTTGCATCAATATTCATAAGGAAAATTGGTCTGAAGTTTTCTTTTATTGTTGGGTCTTGGTGATGTTTTGGTATCAGTGTAACTGTTGCCACATAGAATGAATTGGGTAGTGTTCCTTCTGTTTCTACTTTGTGGAACAGCTTGAAGAGTATTGGTATTAAGTCTTCTTTGGAGGTCTGATAGAATTCAGCATTTAACCCATCTAGTCCTGGTTTTTTGTTTTTTTTTTTTGTTGTTGTTGTTGTTGTTGGGAGATATTTAATGACTGCTTCTACTTCTTCAAGGATTATGAGACTGTTTAGATGGTTTATCTGATCTTGACTTAACTTCGGTATTTGGTATCTGTCTAGAAACTTGTCCATTTCATCCAGATTTTCTTATTTTGTTGAGTATAAGGATCTGATAATTTTTTGAGTTTCCTCAGAATCTGTTGTTATATCTCCATTTTCATTCTAGTTTAGTTAATTTGGATACTGTCTCTGTGCCCTCTGGTTAGTCTGGCTAAGTGTTTATCTATCTTGTTGATTTTCTCAAAGAACCAGCTCCTGGTTTTCTTGATTCTTTGTATAGTTCTTTTAGATTTTACTTGGTTGATTTCAGCCCTTAATTTGATTATTTCCTGTCTTCTACTCCTCTTGGGTTTATTAGCTTCTTTTTGTTCTAGAACTTTCAGGTGTTCTGTCAAGCTGCTAGTATATGCTCTCTCCAGTCTCTTTTTGGAGGCATTCAGAACTATGAGTTTTCCTCTTAACACTGCTTTCATTGTGTCCCATAGGTTTGGCTATGTTGTACTTTCATTTTCATTAAATTCTAGGAAGTCTTTAAATTCTTTCATTATTTCTTCCTTGACCAAGTTATCATAGAGTAGAGCCTTGTTCAGGTTCCATGTGTATGTGGGTTTTATGTTGTTGTTGTCACCATTGAAGACCAGCCTTATTCCATAGTGATCTGATAGGAGGCATGGGATCATTTCATTCTTCTTACATCTGTTGAGGTTTATTTTGTGACCAATTATATGATCAGTTTTGGAGAAGGTATGATGAGGTGCTGAGAAGAAGGTGTATTTTTAGATTTAGGATGAAATGTTCTATAGATATCTGTTAAATTCATTTGGTTCATAACATCTCGTAGTTTCACTATGTCTCTGTTTAGTTTGTGTTTCCTAGATCTGTCCATTGATGATAGTGGGTTGTTGAAATCTCCTGCTATTAGTATGTGAGTTGCAATGTGTACTTTGAGCTTTAGTAAAATTTCTTTTATGAATGTGGGAGCCCTTGCATTTGGGGCATAGATGTTCAGAACTGAGAGTTCGTCTAGGTAGATTTTTCCTTTGATGAGTATGAAGTGTCCTTCCTTATCTTTTTTGATGTCTTTCAGTAGAAAGTTGATTTTATCCAATTTTAGAATGGCTACTCCAGCCTGTTTCTTGGGGCCATTTGTCTGGCAAATTGTTTTTGAGCCTTTTACTCTGAGGTAGTGTTTGTCTTTTACATGGAGGTGCATTTCCTGTATGCAATAAAATGCTGGATACTGTTTATGGATCCAGTCTGTCAGTCTATGTCTTTTTATTGGGGAATTGAATTAAGAGAGGAATTAAGAATTGAGTTAACACTGTTGTTAGGAGATATTAAGGAATAGTTATTATTGCTTCCTGTTATTTTTGATGTTATTTTTATGTTTGTGTGGCTATCTTCTTTTGAGTTTATTGAATGATTCTTTTCTTGCTTTCTCTAGGGTGTCGCTTCCCTCCTTGAGTTAGCATTTTAAATATATTATTCTTTGTAGGGCTGAGTTTGTGGAAACATACTGTGTAAATCTGGATTTGTCATAGAATATTTTGCTTTCACCATCTATGATTATTGAGAGTTTTGCTGGGTATAGCAGCCTGGAATCGTATTTGTGTTCTCTTAGTGTCTGTATGAGATCTGCCCAGGATCTTCTAGCTTTCATAGTCTCTGGTGAGAAGTCTGGTGTAATTCTGATAGATCTGCCTGTATATGTTATTTGACCTTTTTTCCCTTACTGCTTTTAGTATTCTTTCCTTATTTTGAGTATGTGGTGTTTTGAGTATAATGTGATGGGAGTAATTTCTTTTCTGGTCCAATCTATTTGGAGTTCTGTAGGCTTCTTATGTATTTATGTTCATCTCTTTCTTTAGGTTAGGGATGTTATTTTCTATAATTTTGTTAAAGATGTTTACTGGTCCTTTAAGTTGGGAATCTTCAATCTCGTCTATACCTATTGTCCTCAGGTTCTGTATTCACAGTGTATCCTGGATGTTTGGGTTAGGAGCTTTTTGCATTTTGCAATTTTCTTTTTTTGGCTGTTATGTCAAAGTTTTCTATGGTATCTTCTGCACCTGAGATTCTCTCTTCTATCTCTTGTATTCTGTTGGTGATGCTTGCATTTATGACTCCTGATTTCTTTCCTAGGTTTTCTAACCTGAGGGTTGTCTCCCTTTGTGATTTTGTAATTGTTTCTATTTCTATTTTTGTTCCTGGATGGTTTTGTTCATTTCCTTCGTCTGTTTAACTGTGTTTTCCTGTAATTCTGCCAATTTGATTGTGTTTTCCTATAATTCTTTAAGGGATTTTTGTGTTTCCTTTTAAGGGCTTCTAGTTTTTTACATGTGTTTTCTTGTATTTCTTTAAGGGAATTATTTATTTCCTTCTTAAAATCTTCTATCATCATTATGAGATGTGATTTTAAGTCTGCGTCTTGCTTTTCTGGTGTGTTTGGGTATCCAGGGCTTGCTGTGATGGGAGAGCTGGGTTCTGATAATGCCAAATAGCCTTGGTTTCTGTTCCTTAAGTTCTTGCCCTTGTCTTTTGCCATCTTGTTATCTCTGGTGTTAGCTGGTTTTATTTTGTTTGTCTGTGACTTGTTTTCCTGCAAGCCTAGGTGTCAATACTCCTTGAAGACCAGTTGTCTTTGAGAGGAATTTGGGTTTGGAGAGCTGTGGTACAGGGTCAGCTCTGGAGTGCAGACAGAAACCAGAAGGATCTAGTCCCCAGATGTCCCTTGTTTCCTGTGTCCTGATGGCTCTGCAAGGTTCCCTCTTAGTCCAGTGAATTTGAAAACAAGTTATGGTCTTGCCTGTGTTTGAAGGTGTGTTGGCACTCCTGGGACACCAGCATTCTTCTGGCACTATTTGAGTATGGAACCTGGTGTCACAGGATCCTCTCCCTGACCACTGAAAGGAACCAGAATCCCACTCCTTATTCCCTGTGTCCTGGGTATTCCAGGTGGGTCCCTCTGAGCAGACAGGTTGACCACACTCCTGGGAGGCTAGCTTTCTCTCAGCGCTATTTGGCTATGGAGCCCTCTTGTCCAGATATAGGTCTCTCACCACAGATGGAAACTGGAAGGCTCCTTCCTCCTGGCTGTTCCTCAGTCCCTCAAATTTTCAGCTCTTAAAGAAGGCTTTCACAGAAAATGTTAAAAATGTTCTTTCCAAACTTTCCTCTAAAGATAATTCCATCTCATAAGTTGTTTTCTTCCAAATTCAACAAATCAATTGTACCCTAATCATGGACTATTTTAAGTATCAGATAGCAGTCACCATTCTCATCTTAGGTTGAATGCATTTAGAAAAATTTTCTGTTATAAACAGAAAAAAAATCTGTTTATCTATTTATAATTAGTTCCCTCTTTATTAAATGGCATTTAGCTCAAACAGAAACCAAATTACAAAGGAATTATCACTACAAAAGTGTTAACAAAGTCGTTAATTGAATAATTTTCAAATGTACAATAAACTTTTACTTATTTAGTCTAGTGTCATTTCATATTGAATAAATACTATTATGAAACAAGAAATTTGTTAATAGGGGTTAAAGAGAAGGGCCAGTACAAATCAATCACATTCAGTGAAAAAATAATGAATTTAATGTTAGAGGTAAGAGGGCTTATATGTTTGAAAATATAGGATATTTATAATATTGCTAATGTCTAGATAATTAGCCAAACATTAAAGCATATGATCTGTAGGAGCAGTATTGTTTTTTTCAGTGTATGGCACAGCATATTTTGTATATGGAAAAGACCTTGTATGCAAACTGTAATTCTTTATCTTCACAGCCATCACAAGCTAGAGTTGCAGGGAGCAACATCCATTACTGGCCAAGGTGGTGCAAAATTAACAATGTCTTGAATCACAGTTGTAATGGGTCTCTAGGCAAAACTTGGCCTCAGATAAGTTGAATATCAGAACAAGAATATTCTAGAAAGAAGAAACAAGAGTTCTGTTGAAAATATGTTCACCGGGCAGTGGTGGTACACTCCTTTAATCCCAACACTCGGGAGGCAGAGGCAGGCAAATTTCTGAGTTCGAGGCAAGCCAGAACTATAGAGTGGGTTCCAGGACAGCCAGGGCTACACAGAAAAACCCCGTTGCGAAAAAAAAAAAAAAAAAAAAAAAAAAAAAAAGTTCTTTAATTTTTTATTCAAAAAACCACAGGAGGATATAATATTAACTGAGTAACATCACCCTTTACTCTCTTATTCTGGAACTGCTGATAGAATATTGAAAAAGGACAGAGTCCCTTTAAGCCAGCAGTTTGAAACCTGTGGGTCACAACTACTTTTGAGAAGTGTCAAATGATCCTTTTGCAGAGGTCACCTTCAGACCATTAAAAGCACAGATATTTGCATTATGACTCATCACAGTAGCAAAATTAGTTATGAAAAAGCAATAAAAATAATTTTATAGTTAGGGGTCACCACAACATTAAGAACTGAATTAAAAGGTCATGCTTTGAGAACCAATGATTTAGACCTTAAACTTTCTTTATTTTTGTACTTTTTTCACACTTATGAGTGTGTGTGTGTTGATGTGTGCATTATGTGTATGAGTATGGCACAGCACACATATAGAGGTCAGAGAAAATCTAACAAAAATGCATATGTGTGTGTGTGTGTGTGTGTGTGTGTGTGGGTGCGTATACGTGTGTGTAAAATTTGTCAATAGTCAACAAAAATAAATCTTCATTGTTTGCCTCTTCTTCCAGGGATGTAAAACATTTGGAACAATTTATGAAACTATAGAGCAGCAAGATTTGTTTTCCTGCTTGAGCTACGTTAAAGCAATACTATTTTTATTTGCCTTATCCATAGCACTCTCGCCAGTTCATCAATAACCAGTGACTGCAGTTATTCCCTCTCAGGCACTGCTATAATAAGCCTATTTATTGTTATTTTTCACATTACTGTTTTGCTAAAATCAATATTTTAGGCTTTTTTACATTGATAACCAAATTTGAAAATACTCTTACAATCTTTACATGTATAAATAAGTATTTAGTGTCTTTGACTCCAAGAAAAAAGTAAATATGTTAGTAATGTTTCAAGTGCACATGTTTATTTTGGAGTTTTCTACACAGCATGTTCCTTCAGATTTGTACTTGAACATATATTTGAATCTCTCTTCCTTGCTGCCATTATTTTTAGAAAAAGTAAAAATAATAAAACCAGAGGAATTGGTACATTCTGATGATTTATGAAATGCGATTTCCAAGACCCTGCCTTAGAATGTCTACTCAATTTCCAGCCTTCCATGAGTATTTGACAATATGTGTTAAGAATAAAAGGTGAGCACTGGCTTTATTTGTCAGCATGCACTATGGGTCTGTCATTTTCCACATTAACAGAATTTTGTGACTGAGTGACCCTGTTAATATAGCTCTGTGTTTTCTGTCATACCATCAGTAACAATCTTCTAAATAGGAGAAGCTGGCATTAGAAACCCACGGTTGATTTCACTCCATTTTCCTCTCCTTCACAACAGTAAACAACTGCTATTACATTGTGATTCACCTTCTCCCACTGAAAATAAGAAACACACTCTGAGTGTTGAAAATGTGCCCTGTTGAAAGGGCTGGCTAAAATCAATACAGATAACTAGACTTTAAAAAAAAACAAAGCAAAAAACAAAAACAAACAACAAAACAAAACAAAAAAACAAAAACAAAGCAAAACCAAAACAAAAAAGCTTTGTTTATGTATTCACTTAACGTCCTAATATCAGCTCCCCATCTCCTCTATCCCCATGAAGAACCTTCCCTATTCTTCCCTCTCCTTCTCCCCTGAGAAGTAGAAGGCTTGCCCAGCACATTAGATCACTGCAGGACTAGGCACATCTTCTCCCACTGAGGTCAGACAAGACAATCCTTTTAGGTAAACAGGAGCCATAAACCAATAGGTAACAGATTCAGGAAGAGTACCCTGCTCCTGTTGTTGGGGACCAAGCTGCTCTCTGCTACATATGTCCAGAGGTCCCAGGTCCAGTTCATGCTCAGTTGGATACCCAGATCTTTAACAACTCATAGGTGTTTCAGTGTGTGTGTGTGTGTGTGTGTGTGTGTGTGTGTGAGAGAGAGAGAGAGAGAGACAGAGAGAGAGAGAGAGAGAGAGAGAGAACAAGAGCAAAAAATTAATCTTGTTAAATGTCACCTCATGCTTCATTTTCTACCCCAAACTTTGGGCCCAAGTCATGTATGTCAGATTCTTCTAAACCCACTGAATTATGTGAGTCAATTCTGATCCTATGATTCATTGTCAGAGAGCATTTTGCTTGATCAAAAAAAAAAATGTTCTAATCAGGGAAGGACACAATTTACTCAAGGGAGGTTGGCTTTTTCCATGTCTAGGAAGTCTTTCCATGCAGGTTAGCTGTCTCTCCAAGGAATGTTTCATGTGAACGTTTTTCTGCTCTCTCACATTCACTGCTGGCTATCCCTTCCACATGACTCTTGTGCTCTCTTGACTTACTTTCTACAGATATAATTTTCAATTTCAGCGAACCCAACAATGTTAAAAAGAGTCTTATGCTTTAAACTCATCCATAAGTTTTAAACTTGTCATCCATAAGACTGCAGAAATAGACCCCTGATACAGCTGACTATATAATATGGAGAAGAAGCAAAAGCTTATTTGAGAAGCCATATTAGCAACACCACTCATGACTGTTCTGCATTATCTTCTCAGACTCTATGACTGGGCAAACACTTTAACACCTAAAGAAGACACTGGTGAATACATATTGGTAGAATGAGGGGGTAAATTTCATATACATTGAGAAAGCTACCTTCTCTCTGGACTCATACCTTATAACACCCTCATCCTGTCAGCTCCTTGCAGAACACTGTTTCTTCTTCCATATACTCCAGACAAAGGGCTGCTTCTGCAGTTTTTATTAAAATGACCCAGAAGCTATATTACATACCCACTTCTACATTACTTCTATCATCTGTCTCTCAGACTCAGAAAGTTCATAGGGAATGTGGATGTCTGCTGAGAGACAGACATGTTTGTGGGAGCAAACATTGAAGGACAATAAAATAATTCTTACCCTTTTGAAGTATAGAGCACAAATGAATGATAACTACCAAACAGATTTGTATCATATCTACAGAATTAATTCATGCAGTGGAAACAATCTGGGGGAAAAGATTAATATAATAAACCAAGAAAACAGCATGCATAGTAACAATTTTAAAGAGTTAAAAAATACCAACATGAATTATTGGCATACACCCTTAGCAATGGGTCTTTTAAATATCAATGTTCAAGTTCCAAACACCAATCTTCTCTCCACTTCCTCCACACCTTCACAGTCAATACAAGTCTCTAGGTATCCTTGTCCCCTAGTCCCTGCACCATTCCTCCTCTTACTACTTTAAAGAACATCATAAAACATGGTGCTAGGCCCCTTCAATGGAAACCCACTTAATATATGTAAATGTTTGCATACAATTAGCAATATTTGAGAGAATAAATTAATAGGCAGAAAAACCCAACAAAGATGCAGTACATAACTTTATTGGAAGATGAATTTGTTGAGAAATTAACTTAGTTCTATTTTAATTTTAGAAGAGCATGTTTTTACTAAAAGACATTTTATGACCTCTAGATGCTAATTTCCTAAGCTTATATTCTTTCTTAACTACATTGACATTTGTTATATATACATGGAAAAATTGATATAAAGATAAAAGGCCATGTATGGAGAGGGACAGCTAAAATTAAGGGCCATTTGATGGGTAATATGAAAACCTAATACAATAAAAATTTTAAATATATAGAAGTACTTATAATATCTCTAATTTTAAATCGCCAAATAATAGGAGTGGCAAAGCCACAATTGGACTTCTTTTACCACCAATGAAGCCCCCAGTGCTAGGAATGTTGGCCAAGCAGGACCCATAGAAACTCTGAAACAATTCAGGATATTGCCAAAGATATTGGATATTCTTCAAAAAACTAATGGTAAGGACCTATTGCTGAAGACAACACCTGTAAGGCTCACTGAACTTAGAGAAGTACAGCTGAGGCCTCCCTAGAGCCTTCACCCCTACATACTCGTCCAAGGTACTGAAATGTCTTTTACATACTACCAGAGGAGAAAGAGAAGCACTAAACCTGCTATAAAATGTGAGATCTTCAATTGTGGCTGGTCTGAAAGTTACACTCTTGCAATAGTGAAACAAAAGTTGTGTAATAACTAACCACTACCTGATTGGAATTAAGGCTCACTCCGAGAGATGTTACCTATCCCCAACACAGCATATGTGGCCAAGTACCCAAGACACTGATGAGGGAAAACTAAATACTACTATTCTGTTAAAGGAACATAGCTATAAAATATTTCCTAATGCCATTCTTCTGTACTAATAGAGCAGTATCTTGTTCAACCAACATCAGAGAAGACTCCCCCTGAAGTATACTGGCTCACTACAGAGACATACAGCTGGACAATTCCCAGAGAGTAAAAGCCCTTCAAATACTAAGCCCTAAATGGGAAGTTGCCATCAAATCTCTCCCATCAGGGCTCAAAGAACTCTGAAGAAGAGAGGGCAGAAAGATTATAAGAACCAGAGACAAGGGAGGACACCAAAGAAATAAGTCCTTATAGACACAACACTGATAGACATATGAGTTCACGCAGACTGTGGCACAATCCATAGAGTCTGTACAGGCCTATCTCAGATTGGTTCCCAGTGATAAGAGGAGAAATAGACACAGGTCCCTATCCCTAACCCAGAAGCTATCTCTGATTAACTACTACTCACAATAGGAAAATTAGTTTTTCCAACAGAACCTCACTGGGTATACAAACTATACTTCAGGGTAGACCAAAGGCCCAGTAGTAGAGAGTCAACACAAGGCAAACATGATGATATTTTTGGAGGATTTTTGTCTCACGGTGCGTTTTCTAAGCATTTTTCCCCCAGGGAAATCTTCTGCATATATATTTTGGTTTCTAATTTTTTTTATGGGCTTTCTACCTGTGTCTGAAGTGTCTGTGTTTCTTATGCTTTTACTTTGTCTCCTTTGTTTCTTTGTTTGTGCTATTTTGGTTTTCTTTTTGTTTAATATTATTTTATTAATGTTATTGTATTACTATTATTATTAATCTTTTCTTTTTCTATTTCTAATAGAAAATTTCTTTTTCTAATGAGAAAGAGAAAATACAACTGTGTGAGGGTAAGGAGTTGGGAAGAATTGGTAATGAATTGGGGGAGAGGAAACCATTATCAAAATATATTGTATAAAAAACAAATCTATTTTCAATAAAAATTAAAAGTAAATACTTTCTGAAGTGAAAACTTAAGGGTTCATTGAAAAGTCAGTTTTGTTGGATGGTGTTTTGCTGGGGCAAACACATGAAGGAAGGAGAGTTTTTCTGAAGTGTACACAGGCAAAGACAGACTCATGAAGAAACAGTTCACTTAAGCAGACACAGGAGACAGGATGTTCTGCTAAAGCAAGCATGTGAAAGAACACGGGATGAAGGATTTTTTGTTAAGGACATGCATATATTGGTCTGCCTTACAGTGCATAGTTTAGCTCCATTTGTTGGGACTCAACAGAGAGAAATGAACCAAAGATCTTCTGGTGGTGTGCCTCACTTTCTTGCTACTTTTGTAGACTTGGCTGATTGGAAGAGTGATGTCAGCTGAGACAGCTCCATATACTGAGGCAAGATACATAGAGAACATGTGATGTTTGGAAGGAGTATAAATAGGGTTCAAAGGACAGTGATGGAAGCAGAGCTAGGCTTGCTTATAGAGCTAGATGAACAATATTTGTTGGTCTTGAGTCTTCACTGATCTTCAATGAGAGAGGCACAGGCAAGAACTTCTTCTGGCTTTCCTGTTGGCCCAGGTCCCTCCTGCTGATTTGTGCTGAGGCTGAGGTCTGGCTATCTCTCCTAGGAAGTGTCACCTCTGCTGTTTGCTATACAGATTCTACCAAACCTGACTGCTAGTGTATCTGTGAAGTGTTTGTGAGTGGATGGACCTCCCACTGTTAACCTGTGAACTGAACTGCCAATTTCCAGACAACACAGACAGGAGTTGCTCCAAAGAACCTTTCTAAACAGGTCCACAAAACCCCATATCCTTTTTCCCACTACCTGTGGTGGGTGGTGGGCTAAAATAGAGGTTAAGAAACTTCATTAAAAGTAGACATTGAAAATATAAAGTTACAACTTTCACTAAGAGTATTGTAAAATTCTAACCATTCACAACTGCCACTCATTCTTAGGCTACAAAAGAAATTTCAACTACTCAGTAGTTTACTAATTACAGTTAACCTGAAATCACAGTAAGGTCCAAAATGCATATCAATGGCAGTTTGAAAGTTGTATTTGTTTAGGTTTTTGGCTTAGGTAGATCTGAGGACTTTGTTTGTTTGTTTGTTTGCTAAAGATACAGAATTTCTGATATTGTTAAACAGAACTTAGTCAACTCACTTGACCTACAAGTATGGAAGTGTGGTTTTCATCATGAACCTCTGTGGCAATTGTCACTCAGGCCAGGAAGGAGTTGCAAATTATGTTGTCTAAAAGCCAGGTACCTGTGTATCTGTCTTCCTGTCCTCTCCATTTGTTGGAAAAAAATTTCAAAAGCTTAAATAAAGCAAACACACACACACAAGGGAACACACATTCACACATACACATACTCACACACATGTAGACATGCACATGTACACACTCACACACTCACAGTTTTCAGTGATAAACTATTTCTGGATAGCTTAAAAAATCTGTTAGGACTCAGCTATTTAATTCACAGTCCTGGACAAAGATTTGGAATTTAAATTTCTGAGTTCCCTTACTTTTGTTTGTTTGATGTGTAGTTAGGCAGTTGAAATGCTTATTGTGCATGTGTACTCAAGGAGTGATCCACATGTGGGATGGGACTGGGAAGTAATGGGTTAACACCTAGACTTAAGTAGAAATTACATCTACATAGGTGGAAAACTCCAGGAAAACACAAACTATTAATGTGAATAGCATGGGGTCTGATAGTGGACAGCTGAAACTACTGAGGTGGCTAATAATTTCTGTCATTAAAATACTCTCTTCCTGTATAATTATGAATAGTTCCTTATTTCTCAGAGGCTGTGAGTCAGGCTTTGAGACATAATGCCATTCTATTAAACCAAGCAACAAACTTTCCATTTTCCTAGTCTTAAGGAGATAGTATCACTGCTTTACCTGTAAGGAAAGCCACATAACAACCAAGTCTAGTAACTAGTAGCAATATCAAGAATAATAGCTCTTATTCACTGAGCATCCACTAAGAGCCAGAAAGCACGCAGAGTGCTTCTCAATTATTAATTCTCATTCTCTAAATAGTGCTACAGAGTAACCATAGTGATGCTAATTTTATAGTTTAGGAAACCAAAGCTCAAGGGAAGTGAGATACATTGCTTAAGATCACAAACTATAAATGACAGAACTGAGAAGCAAAACCAGATGTAGTCAACTCAAAATCCTGTGTTTGCATATTCTACCACATTGCCCCTGCCCCCCAGCCCTATGACTCTAGTACATAAAAATAATGGTGTGTATGAAAATCATAAGGAAAAATATGATAAAGATGAATGTTAATTTATTCATAGATAAAAGTTAGCATGAGGTATTAGAACTATTTTATGCATATATTTGATGAAACAAATGGAATTTATTTTCAGGTAATATAAAATTATAGCATTCATGTGAATCAATAACCATTTCTAAAATGTACAGAAAAATATGCTTTTAAAAATTCTTAAGTGAATCTGGAACCAAATTAACTAAAACATAATTCTGGCTAGAAGGGAACATTGTTCTTTCATTGTTAAATGTACTCATATTTAAATATAAATGTCTTAATAAGAACAGTGGTATATTTTCCTTAGAGAGACGTGAAAGGATGCTCATCCATAATAAAGAACAGACCAAGGAAACGATTCCAGCCAAGTTAGTGGCTTTACTAGCATTACTTAAGGGAAGAGAGGTCACTCAAGGGCAGTTGTAGTGCAGAAAACCCCATGGTACACTGCACTCAAGAGATTCCTGTACGACTCTCAGGCAGATCCTGAGTCTCCTTCTGAGCAGTTGTTACCCACATACTCTGAGGTCTCTGGGCTTATGACTTACATGAGCTTTTCTTGTCCTACCAGGAAAGAATGTTTCCATGTTAAGAAAATGTTGACACAGAAAAGGACTTGCTCTCATTGAAACTATTTAAGACATTGATGCAGAGTTTTATTAAGTAGATGAGGACCCTTAGCCACTTTATGCTTATATGAAGAGACCCAGGTTCTAGAAAATCAAAATATCCCAAGTCAAGCTGAGACAGTGACTCTAAGTCTCTCACAGCAATAAAGATTAAAGATGTAGATTCTCATAGGCGCATGCAAAGCAATTGTAGAAAAGTGAAAAACTGAGGCAAGGTGAAGAAATGAAGAAAAATGAACATCCTGAGAGTGGGAGATATTTCCAAGAGAGGAAAGGCCATCAGATGCCACTGCAAGAGGGCTTTAGAGAGCCATGACAAGAATTGGACAAAGGCTAAGTCAATGAGATTAGTTACCTCTCTGGGCTATCATGAACCAAGCCAATGGAGGGCTTGCACATTCTAAATACAACATACCTAAATCATGCTTTGTTCATACACTACATACATAGTAAGGACTGATTAGAGCTACTCTCTTTCCCTGTCTGTTTCCTATAGTGTTTTGTCAGCTGCTGACAGTAACTATCTGCTAGTTCTTAGTCATGGCTTATGTTGCTACATCTGGCCCTGCATGTGTCACAATAGCTGTTAATTCTGCTGAGCCCTCTTGGTCCTCCCAACTTCAAAGAAGTAGTTTAACTCTTTATCTATGGGATAGTCTGGGGTCTGTCATGTTTGTCAGAATTCATTAATACTTAGAATGTACTCTATCATTACAAGTATAGTGAGCAAGGAATACACACACACACACACACACATATGTAAATGGTATATATATATATATATATATATATATATATATATATATACCATGGTGCCTAACATGTTTCTCAAGGATTTGTAGAGATAAGCCTGCTATCATTGACCTCACCTCTTAGAGCTTCTGTCTATCATGTCAATTTGGCTGTCTCCTACAAAGCAAGGCTTTCTTCTTCTCATCCCTAGTGGTCCTGGGCCCACTGTTGAACTCCGCCCATTCCTTTTAACAACACAGTTTGTCCTCAGTAATATGTGAGGTACTTGAATTTTCACCAGGATCTCTAGTCTCTTATTGTTTGTGTGGCTATCGCCTGCCTAAATGTCCCTGGCAATGAGAATAAATAAAGGTGCACCCTAAAAATGATGTGCCTATGGAAATCTACTTATTTCCTTACATCTCACTTCCTTTTTGTCCAGGTTTCTACTGTGCTTCAGTCAGGCCTACACATTCTCTCCCTAAATCTTTATTCCAGTCTTTCTTCCCATGATTTCTTACCTTGACCATATATGTGACTTTAAGGTTACTTGAATTATTATTTTGTCAGTTTCTCTCATTCACCAGTTAACTTCTAAAGTGTGATTCAGCATCTTATAAACCTCAATAGATGCACTAATGGTTTAGTTCCTGGAAGCCCCTAACATTCTTCTTCCCAGAATAGCAGTCAAGTGTCTTCACAGTAAAAAAACTAGAGCCCTACACCTTCACTTCATCAAGAAGATTTAACAATTTCCCCAAGAAAATATTCACTGATGTAAGGAGCTGTTATCAACTGGACCAAGTACAATTTGGATTCAACACACTGAAGGGCTCTGCTAATAATTTGGCTTGATGGGTACAGTCTTTGCTGAAGGCTGTGATATGTCACATGATGTCTTAAGAGCCATTTTCTATTTCAAGAATTACTCAGTGTTCCATTCCTTTAAACAAAACAGAACAAAAGGTGTTTGTTCCTTCCCTTGCAACAAAAGTGCAATTGACAGTGCTTCCAGGGCCACAGAACTAAGTAACTTGGCTATCTATAAAGCATACTCATTCCCAGAAAAGAAATTTCACTTTTTGTAGGTATCTTGGAGGATCAACAGGACATTATCTGAAGACTTATGGACATTAAACACTTTTTAGACTAGGATAGCTCTAAAAGGCTATGTCTTTTCATTTTCTTCTCTTTGAGAAAAGCAAAACAAAAAGCCTTAGCTCTATATATCAGAAGTTGCTTGGAAACTTGTAGCGTGTCTTATCGATCACAGTCTCACTAAAGTGTTGTTTTTGAATACCAAATACTAAATACTCACTAGATGTCTGAGTAAGTAACTGTTTCCCACTAGGCCATTCAGGCAAATATGGGGCTTGAGATTAAAATAAGCATGCAGAAGCCTTTCTTGTATGCAGGAGATGCTGAAAAATTCATAATGTTTCTTGCAAAAGCTATCATGGTTCCTGCCTTTTCTTTGTAATAACCAACAGTGTTGAGAACTATCAGTTACACTAGAAAGCTCTCTTTAGAAATCAACAATATCACAAAGTTGAGGGTTTTATGATTTAGGATTAATTCTGTTCCTTTAGCCATTTGAAAATAAAGTTTATTTATTAATATATGTGAAGCTAAAGTGACGGTCCAGCAGTTAAGAACATTTGTGACATACTCATGAAAGCTAGAAATTTGACTCTCAATACCCACATGACAATCTGGGCATCCCCACATATTCCTGTAGAACTCAGTTAAGACAGGGATGGAAACAGTAAGATTTTCAGGGCTTGTTGGCTTCTGGTACAGCTGAGATGGCATGAGACTTAGGCTCAGAGAGATGCCCTGATTCACATAAATTGGAAAAGAATAGTAAAGGAGACCAGCCAAAATCCCTTTCTGGCATAGGATAAGCAAATGAACCTGCACACACCTGTATATAAGCTTGCACACTTATCATACACACACACACAAACACACACACACACACACACACACACACACACACACCCTGCTTTCTTGCTTATGTAATTATTTAGTAAATATCTACATGGAAGATTGGTAATGTAAATGCTTTAAGAGTTTACCGAGCATTAGGTCATAATCTCTGATTTATGGAGCCAAGGGCCTATGGGGTTGAGAAAATCTTTCCTAGTATGAGCTAGCTTTTGTCCTTTCTCTCCAAAAGAAACAAACCAGCCTCTGTATTCATAGCTGTTTCATGACAAAATTCTTGACAAAGCCAACTAAAAATGAAAAGGTTTATTGTGACTCGAGGTTTCAGAGGTAGCAGTCCATGGTGAACTGGCTCCCATCCTTTTAGACCATGACAAGGGGAAGCTGCTCTTAGTATAGTAGCCTTGAAGTAAAGATGAAGAGAAGAAGGCTCTCCACAAGTATATTCTTGGATACAATTTCCTCCAACTGGGCCCTATTTTCTAGTCTTATCACCTTCCAATCACATAGCCAGTAAATGCTGAATTTACTGGTAGACTAAACTGTCATTTAACCAGTCCCAATGATCTCTGTTTTGGGTAATTTCCTCAGAGACACAGCTACACAGCTAGATAGTTTATTAATCCCTTAGGCATCTCTCAATACAAATTGACAAGATTAAACATACCACCCTGCAAACTGCTTCTATAAAATCCAGGAAAAGTATGTCCCAAAACATATAAAACTGACTAATAAATATTAAATGTACAGAGGCAGCCAATCAGTGTTAGGTCACATAATATATCTATACTTAGATGCTCTTGTTTTCGATACATTCTAAGCCACCTACATGCTGGAGACAAGAGTAGTTTCCATTGTCAGACAGCACTGCCAATGCCTTTTGTTACCTGAGGCAAGAACTTTCTAATGTTTCATTTCTGCAAGCAGAATTTATCTCGATCCTTAACAAACACTTTAGTTGAACATATGTTGTGTTCATGGCTGCTGTCAAAGAGAAAATAAAAACATTTAAACACAAGCCCTCACCTCAGTAAGATTACAATTTAGTAAGAATGTTAGGCTAGAACCCCTGCTCACCCCTGCACAACTGGGAAACCCTGTCTGCTTCCTTCTTCCTACCTGGATGCTGACAACTACCTAAATCCCTAAGTACTCAGATCTTGACCACACTTGGGCAAAAACCCAGCTTATGGCTTACATGTCAGTCATCACACTTCCCCCACCTCTATAAAACTCCCTTGCCCTAACCTGGATGGGTGATTTCCTCAGCTCCATTCTTAGAGACTGATGAACCCACCAGGCAGCAGTGCCTAATAATCTTGCCTTTATCTATTTTTTTGTTAATGGATGAACAGCAAGGCTGAGTAAGCAAACTGCTGAGTCCTGCTAGAAAGAGGAATGGTACCAATCCTAATTATTGTGAAATTCCAATTTTGTTAATGATCAGGGTTTTTGTTGTTGTTGTTGTTGTTGTTGTTGTTGTTTTATTTTTCATATTTTATTTACATTTCAAATGTTTCCCCCTCTTCACATCTCCCCTTTGGAACCTCCCCATTCCCTTCGCCCTCCCCTTGCTACTATGGGGATATTCTCCAACCCACCCACACATCCACCCACCCACCCACTCTCCTTCCCTCCTTGGCATTCTCCTATACTGGGGGATCTAACACCCTCAGGCCCAAGGGCTTTTCCTCCCCCTGATGGATAACAAGACCCTACTCTGCCGAATTTGTGGCGGCCCTCCATGTGTATTCTTTGGTTGGTGGATCAGTCTCCAGGAGTATCGGGGGTCAGGCCAGTTGCCACTGTTGCTACCTCCCTGGGGCTGCACACTACCTCAGCTCCTTTAGTCCTTTCTCCAAGTCCTCCATCTGGGACCTTACACTCAGCCCTACTTTTGCTGTGAAGTGACTCTTGGGTATTTCAAAATTTTGGGCTAATAACCACTTAACAGTGAGTACATAGCATGTTCATTCTCTGGTGACTGCATTCCCTCGCTCAGGATATTTTCAAGATCCATCCATTTGTCTGCGAATTTCATGAAGTCATTGTTTTTAATAGCTGAGTAGTATTCCATTGTGTAAATGTACCACATTTTCTGTATCCATTCCTCTGTGGAGGGACATCTGGGTTGTTTCTAGCTTCTGGCTATTATAAATATGGCTGCTATGAACATAGTGGAACATGTGTCTTCATTACACTTTGGAACATCTTCTGGGTATATGCCCAGGAATGGAATAGCTGGGTCCTCAGGTAGTATTATGTTCATTTTTCTGAGGGTCTGCCAAACTGATTTCCAGAGAGATTGTATCAACATGCATTCCCACCAGCAATGGAGGAGTGTTCCTCTTTCTCCACATCCTCACCAACATCTACTGTCACCTGAGTTTTTGATCTTAGCCATTCTGACTGGTGTGAGGTGAAATCTCAGTGTTGTTTTGATTTGCATTTCCCTGATGAGTAAGGATGTTGAACATTCCTGTAGGTGCTTCTTGACCATTCGAGTTTCCTCAGTTGAGAATTCTCTGTTTAGCTCTATTCCCCATTTTTTGATAGGGTTATTTGGCTCTCTGGAGTCTAGCTTCTTGAGTTCTTTGTATACATTGGATATTAGCCCTCTATCGGATGTAGGATTGGTAAAGATCTTTTCCCAATCTGTAGGTTGCCGTTTAGTCCTATTTACAGTGTCCTTTGCCTTACAGAAGGTTTGTAATTTTATGATGTCCCATCTGTCAATTCTTGATCTTAGAGCACAAGCCACTGGTGTTCTGTTCAAGAACATTTCCCCTGTGCCCAAGTTTTCGAAACTCTTCCCCTCTTTCACTTCTATTAGATTCAGTGTATCTGGTTTTATGTGAAGGTCCTTGATCCACTGGGACTTGAGCTTTGTACAGCATCCTGCTGAAAGCAATATACAGATTCAATGCAATCCCCATCAAAATCCCAACTCAATTCTTCATAGACCTAGAAAGAGCAATTCTCAAATTCATATGGAATAACAAAAATCCCAGGATAGCAAGAACTATTCTCAACAATAAAAGGACTTCTGGGGGAATCAGCTTCCCTGACTTCAAGCTGTACTACAGAGCAGTAGTGATAAAAACTGCCTTTCTCTATTTTTAACCTGACCTAATCTGGCCTGTACCTGTGTCACAGAGGGAGAGAGAAAGCCTACTAGAGTATAATCTTTACAGATAGACTTCGTCATTTTCAGATTGCTTATTCATTTCTTCCATTACTTTGTTTAAATGGTTTATTCCAGAACAATTGGGAATTCTAGAGCTACAGGTTTGTGATGCTGCGTAGAAGTGTAGGATTGAGATTAGGAGGGGAATGTTGCCTATAATTTTAAAGACATGCTTGCTCTTTCTTGAGAGCTCTGCCTGAGCTCCCTCAACCTCTCATGGTTAGCTCTACCTAGTCACTAACAACCACCCCATCTGTGCCCTTTCTCCTGCCCACCTTAGTCACCACAGAAAGAAAACACCACACAGCTCTAATATTCTAGAACTAGCCAGATAACTCAATGGCTGGGAAAAAAATATCCAGACCCATCATCCTCAGCCTCCACCTGCAATGGAGGAATTATCAGTGCTCCTAGACCTACAAGTCTGCAGCTTCTTCCACTCCACCACCAGCTCTGACTCCTCTCTTTCATCCCCCATTCTCCCTTTCCTCCTGGAACCCAGAAGTCCAATCTTTTTCCCTTCACCCAGCAATTGACCTCCACCTCATTTATTGACACAATCAAGAACCAATTAGGCTATCAATACCTCACCCTACAGGGGAGTGTCTTACTTACAATTTGTAACCTCTTACTTACCAACCTAGAGCTTGAAAACCAATGTTATTTACTTGTGCACTGCTACTTCCTTAGTCACTCAACAGGAAAGCAAAGGATTTAGGAATTTGGTGATTTAAGGTTTCATAGAAATCTTTTTCTGTATAACAAGGGTTGATTAAATTTAATTTTTTTATCTTTTTTGTAATTATGAAGCTCATCCAATAAGTACCTACTTCATTTATTTGTATAAAATGTAAAGGTGTTCTGCACACTCAATCACTGAGTATAGTTAGCATTCTAGTGCACATTAGTTTATATATCTGTACCTATACCTATCCTCCTCCCCCCCCTGTGTGTATATATATATATATATATATATATATATATATATATATTTATATATGTGTGTGTGTGTGTATGTGTGTGTGTATGTAGATAGATACAGATATAGATTTCATTTCTGATAGACATGAGAATACATATCTCTCATTTCTATATTTTGCTTTTTTAAGCTTAGAACTTTTTTGTTTGTTTGTTTTTTGTTTTTGGTTTTGGTTTTTGGTTTTTTGAGACAGGGTTTCTGGTTGTCCTGGAACTCACTCTGTAGACCAGGCTGGCCTCAAACTCAGAAATCCGCCTGCCTCTGCCTCCCGAGTGCTGGGATTAAAGGCGTGTGCCACCACTGCCCGCGGAACTATTGTTTTATTTACAGAAAAGTGAACATAATTAACATATACAACTTGCTAAGTGTGGAAGTTAATATCTACCCAAGAATCCAAGCTTACCTACTCTAGACAAAACAACCACTATTTTGTATGTTTTCATTAGATAAAACATTCAACATAATTTATTCTATTTATTCTCTGACACTTTTAAACATGCATATAATATTCTGATCATGTACATCTTCCATCATAACCTTTATCTCTTCCAACTGCCACTGAATTCCTCCTTCTTAGCAACCAGTTTCTCTCTTATCTCCAGGTCTATTGTATTTGTATAACCCACTCAGTTTACTTAGGGTTTCCTTTCATGAGTACATGTTTGATGTCATTCAGTTGAGCACAAACAATTAACCAACTGCTTTATCATTGAAGAAAATGCTTTCCCTTGTACCTGGTAGCCATTACCTGCCACTGGGGCTTCAGGAAGGAGTGGGGCTTATCAAGCTCATCCTGTATTCGTGGTAGAATGCTTAACTTCATCTTATGCAGCTCTTGCTCAGGTAACCACTGATAGGGTGAGTTCATCATTGCAATGACTGTGTCAGGTCTAAGAATAGCCTCTTTCAGCAAGTTTTCCCACCCACTGGCTCTGACATTCTTTTCGCTCTTTTTCTGAAATGTATCTTAAGCCTCAGATGTTTTGATATAAATGTCCTGTGTTGGGCTAACCACTTGACAGTCATTTCTTCTCAGTACTTTTACCAATTATGGATTTCTGCATCTGCCCAATACAAATAGAAGCTTCTCTGAGCAAGGCTGAGAGCAGAAGTAATCTGTGGATATAAATGTAAGTATTTAGAAAACAGTGTGACAACTTACCCATTTTAGCAAAATGACTATAATAGATTCTCAGTTTTTGATTATGTGATACTATAGTAACTATTCTATACAGTGGGTCTTCAGGACTAATTTTTTGCAAGTGAACTGTGTTTCTTATGATTAATCTATATTTTCTCACCCCTCTCCACATACTTATTATACAATATCCTATCCAAACTCCTGTCTGTTATTTAGTGTGAAAAGGGAGTAGGTACAAAAACATGAACAACATTTGCAAGCTTTGATTGTGTATGTGTCTAGGACTGTTTGGTTGAAAGAATTATTGACTCTTTTCAAAAAATCCAGAAGAGAAACAGACAAACCTGTTGATCAGGCAAAGCAGAATTTATCACAGATGCTTCAAACAAGTAGAACTTCACATTGAATAAGTCTTCTTAAGGCCACAAAATAAGCCAGGGTACTCTATAAAGGTGCCTTTCCTGCATGTAATGCTTCTACCAAAACCACCATCCATGGACTTACAGAATGCCTTATTCATCATCATGGTATTCCACACAGTATTGCTTCTGACCAAGGAAATCATTTCATAGCCAGAGAAGTGACAGTGGGTGGGCCCACGATCATGGAATTCACTGGTCTTACCACGTTCCCCATCATCCTAAAGCAGGTGATCTGATAGAAAGATGAAATAGCCTTTTGAAGACACAGTTACAGCACCAATTAGTTGGCAGCAGCATGAAGGACTGGGGCAGAGTTCTTCAGGAGGCAGTATATGCTTTGAATCAGAGTCAGATGTATGGTACAGTTCTCCCATAGCCAGAATCCATGGGTCCAGGAATCAAGGGGTGGAAAAGGGAATAGTTCCACGAACTATCACTCCTAGTGACCCTCTAGGAAAATTTCTGCTTCCTGTCCCTACAACTCTAGGTTCTGCTGGTCTAGAAGTTTTGGTTTCAGAGGAGGGAGTACTCTTACCAGGATCCACAACAAACATTCTGTTGAATTGGAAGGTCAGACTTCCCCCTGGTCATATTGGGCTTCTAATTCCCTTAAACCAAAAGGCTAAGAGAGGAATAACAGTGTTAGGAGGGGTGATAGATCCAGATTACCATGGGGAAATTGGACTGCCTCTCCACAATGGAGATAAGAAAGATTATGTCTGGAGTGCAGGAGATACCTTATAGCATCTCTTAGTACTACCATGTCCTGTGATTAAAGTCAATAGGGAACTACAACAGCCTAATTCAAGCAGGATGACAAAGGATGCAGACCCATCAGGAATAAAGGTATGGGTCACTCCTCCAGGAAGAGCCAAGACCTGCTAAGGCGCTTGCAGAGGGTAGATGAAATACAGAATGGGAAGTAGAGGAAGGTAGTTATAAATACCAGCTAAGACCACGTAACCAGCTGGAGAAACGAGGCTTAAAAGGTTATTATGAATGCTTCTGTTTTATTTTGTGAAGAACATATTTGTCTTTCTTCCAATTTCTTTAATATCAATTGGTATTTAAGTTGATACACTAAAGGAATGCCTCCATGAGACATTGCCCCACTGTAAATTTATGTTTGTGATTGTACAAGGAATAGTTATATCTTGTTAGGCATATCCATGACCTTGTTATCGTTTCATGTGGACATGAGATATTATCTGTGTCAAGTTGACAAGGGGTGGATTGTAGTGGCTATTCCTGACTGTCAACTTGACTATATCTGGAGTGAAATACAATCCAGAATTAGAAGGCCCATCTGTGATCCAGATCTTGAGTCTGGAAGATACAAGTTTCTGACCTGGATCATGGCATGAAGATCTTGAGGCATAGTGTCCATGAAAAGCTTAGGCCCA
>JADRCH010000014.1:3927135-3956298 GCA_019843965.1 Rhynchomys soricoides
GATCAGAGGTGGGCCTTCTAACTCTGAATTGTATTTCACTCCAGATATAGTCAAGTTGACAATCAGGAAAAGCCACTACAAGGCCACAAATAAACCAGGGTACTCTAAAAGGGTACTTACAGAGTTTGGGAAACCATATGCAAATCATTTTAGATAAGTTTGTCAACATGGGAAGATTGTTGGTATTAGGAAGAAAATTATTTCCCAGTTGTTTCAGAAAGTAGAAGGACAAACTTAATGCCCTGGTGAGAAAGCATTCATCTGATGCCCACATTGTCTGCACAATGCAGAGAGTACTATCTAACGAAAGAACCATCTGTGCAGATGCCCAAAAGAGATGTCTGATTTATATAAATCTTCAACAATGTGGTGATACAACAACAAAATTATTTATGGTTATATAGTTTTAACTTTAAAGTTGAGTCCTATAAAGTTAAATGTGCCATGTCAAAAAAAAAACCTTACTACTTGAGAGACCAAACTTGTGATCAAATATTTCTTGTTTTAGAAGTGTGAGCAGGTGTACATTAAAATGTCAGGGTCAAAAGTGTCTGAGTGAACACAGTTTGAAGAGAGAGTAAAAGTTTAATAATCCATGCTTATTTATGTATTTCAGCAAGTATTTTTCAGCACTACACACATAAGAAAATATATAGGGGTAGGCAGAGGAGGAGAAAAATAAACAAATCCATCCTATACATATTGATCTTGAGTTACTTTGGGGCAACCAAGTACAAGGGATAAGTTGGAAGTTGGTGATAGTGGTCAGCATTAGGGGAAGGGATTTGCAACAAGGCATACATGGAAATATCATTCATTTTTAACAAGTAGTTCATCTTATAAACATACAGAATGTCAACTATGGAATGTGCTGAGTAAGAAGCAAGTAAGATTGAGCCCGAGGTAAATTCAGATTTAAAAAGCAGGCAGAAAAGAATCTAACCAAAGAGATTGCCCAAATCAAGCATCACAAAAACCAGGAGAATAACAACTCGAAGAGTGAAGGGGTGGAGTACTGAGAAGATATAGGCTACAAACAAACAACCACTTGATAACTGAACAGTTAATATTTGCATTGTTAATGATTTTAGTGTGGTAAAGAAAAAGATGAAAGACTGTGTCTTCCTGCTCTGTTCCTCAGGTTCCACTTCCTGCTAAAATAGAACAGTATTAGGATTATGTTATAGTGTTTTCTCTTTTTTCAGTAATTTCTACCGCTAAGTCATGTCCATTTCTACATGTTCACCTATAATATTTTAATAAAATGGGAATTTTTTTCCATTTTTTAAAAAATTAGGTATTTTCTTTATTTACCTTTCAAATGTTATTCCCCTCTGGAAACCCCCTATCCTATCTCCCCTGCTCTTGCTTCTATAAGGGTGTTACCCCACTATGCCACTCCCACCTCTCCACCCTGGCATCACCCTACACTGGGGCATTGAGCCTTCACGGGACCAAGGGTCTCTCCTCCCAGGAGAGGGTGGACTGCCAAGGCCATCCTCTGCTACATATATGTCTGGAACTATGGGTTCCTCCATGTGTACTATTTGGTTGATGGTTTAGTCCCTGGGAGCTCTGGAGTATCTGGTTGGTTGATATTGTTGTTCTTTGTATGGGGTTGTAAACCGCTTCAGTTCCTTCAGTCCTTTCTCTCACTCCTCCATTGGGGGCCCCTTGCTCAATCCAATGGTTGGCTGTGAACATCTGCCTCTGTATTTGTCAGGGTCTGGCAGAGCCTCTCAGGAGACAACTATATCAGGATCCTGTCAGCAAGCACTTCTTGGTATCCACAATAGTGTCTGGGTTTGGTGACTGTATATGGGATGGATCCCAAGATGGGGAAGTCTCTGGATGATCTTTCTTTCAGTCTCTACTCCATACTTTGTCTCTGTATTTTCTCCTGTGAGTATTTTGTCCCCCCTTGTAAGAAGGACCGAAGCATCCACACTTTGATCTTCCTTCTTCATGAGCTTCATGTGGTCTGTGAATTGTATTTTTGGTATTCTGAGCTTTTGGGCTAATATCCACTTATCAGTGAGTACATACCATGTGTGTTCTTTTGTGACTGGGTTACCTCACTCAGGATGATATTTTTTAGTTCCATCCATTTGCCTAAGAATTTCATGAAGTCGTTGTTTCTAATAGCTGAATAGTATGCCATTGTGTAAATATACCACATTTTCTGTATCCATTCTTCTACTAAGGGACATGTGGGTTGTTTCCAGCTCTCTCTCTCTCTCTCTCTCTCTCTCTCTCTCTCTCTATATATATATATATATATATATATATATATATATATATATCTGCTATGAATGTAGTGGGGCATGTATCCTTGTTATATGTGGGAGCATTCTTTTGGGTATATGCCCAAGAGTGGTATAGCTGGGTCTTCAGGTAATACTATGTTCAATTATTCCCTTATCTCACTGAAATTTTCTTGTGTTTGGAGAACCATGTGTAATGACACTAAATGGGAAGTAGGTCCTACCCCTCATTTTAGAGACTGGACATATACAATAATTTTCCATTGGACCTATGGCTCCTACATAACTGAAATCTGCATTTCACCATGAAAAGATCTGAACACCAAATCATTGCTGCTTGAACATGTGTAGGGAAATTCATGCTGTTCTTCATCTACTACAGCTAAATTTAAACAGAAGCCTCACATACCTGGAACTTTTGTTTAATTTTCATGCTAATCTCATTAGAGTAAAGGAAATATCCTCTTAAGCATAATATACAAATAGACATGTAAGAATTGCATTTGTTTATAAATGCATATGTAAAGTTTTTTCTTTACTAAATAATCACTTTGATTAGGAAATGTCAATAGATTTAGGGGAAAAGCACAAAAACACATTAAACATTTTTAAATTGTGTCATGTACAGATATTTATGACAATTCTATTTATAATTGCTGAAAATTGCAATGAAAGCTAACATCCATCAATAGGGATGTAGATAAACTGATATGTAGCCATGAAATGCAACTCTGCTCAAAAAAGAGAAAGGTATACACTATCAATGCATATAAAATATGAATTGCTCCAAAAATAATAAATTCAAAGGGAAAGAAGACAGACAGAGAAATGTTATGCTTTCCTGATTCCATTTTATAACTTCCTAGAAAAATGCAAACTAATGTGTAGTGACCAAGAGCAGATTAGTTTCTATAGGAATGGGAAACCTGAGAGGAAAACTGTCTTGGACGGTGGTACAGGTAAATATAGCCAGGGGAAGTAAAGAAAGTATGGCTGTGACTGACAGGTTTGATATTTAAATTTGGATGATGGTGTCCGTATTATGTGCCAACACATTATACTGTATTCTTTAAGTATATAGTTTACCTATGCTTTACTTATATAAGTTGTAACTTAGTAATCTGTTACAAATATAATATTGTATGATTTTCCCAGACAGAAAAGATACCAAAAGCTCTAGGGACCTAATCCCTGAAGCCAGATGACTTTATGCTTCTATTCTAAACTACTTTGTTCTAATATTCCTGTCCCTGCAACCAGATGTTATTGCTTTAGGATAACTATCTGTATCCAGGTTAAAATTTTAAGCATAAGGACATCTCTGAAAGACTTGTAAAAACCATTCTCAGGAAATCCATAACAAAACACAACAGAAAAATCAGATCCCACCTTGATTGACTCATCTGATTTTAAGGCTGTTTCTTAATAGTGGTTTGGCAATGTGGCAGGTGACTAAACATAGTGACTAAGAAGGAGCCAAACTGCTGCAACTTGAAGCTTAGCACTGAATGACCAGGTACATGGGCTTGAGAAAGTGGCCCTTGGATTGGTGACAGCAGGGTCTTTGCTGTGATAATGAAATAAATGAAATATATATATATATATATATATATATATATATATATACACTATGCTTAGCCTCACAATGGTAGATAGTAAGCATTATATGAGCATTTGTTAAACAAGAAATATATTGTAAAGAGATCTATTTTAATCAAAGAAATACTGATGAGAATAGCAAAGGGAAATCTATTCAGAAACGTTGACATAAAAGGAGAAGTCTGTAAAAACAACAACAGGAAGAGTAGTAAGTCTCTACAATAAGGAAACTGTTGATTACCTCAGAATCTCCTGGTTTTTGCAGGAGCTCTTGATTCAAATTCTGGAAAAAAGAAATGTAGGAGCCTCTGAGAGCAAGTATACTAGGCAGAACATAAGCAATGGTGAGCATTTGGACTTACACAAGAGAACCTAGTAAAAGCTGCTCATTAAGCAATGACTAGCCATCCCTTTTCCTCTGCAACTGGATACTAGCCAGACAGTTAAGCCCATACAACCTAGAACAGAGAAACACAATAGAATCTTTCTAAAGACAAATTGGTGCCAACTCAAATGTAAGCCATTTAGGTCCATCTAATGATAGTAAACTGTCTAGTAAATGTTGTTTCTCACAAGTGATAGCTATGAAAGAGAAATCCATTATCCAAATAGAATATCAAAAGTTGGTAAGTTTGTATGTCAACTGGATTGGAAGTTGGTAAGCATTATTTTAGGTGTGTCTGGGAGAGTGATCCTGAAAGAGGTGGGTATGTGGGTTGGTGAACTGAGTGAGAAAGATTTATCTTAATGTTTGTAGATACTAACAGATTGACTTGAGTTCACATAAAACAGAAAGAAAGGAAAGGTCTCGGAGCTAAGACATCCTTCTCTGAATATCAGAACTTTGTATTCTCCAAATTTTGAACTGTGGAACTTGAATCAACAGATTCCCAGGCTTGAGGGGCTTTCATCCTGGATAGAGATCATTAGCTTCCCTAATTTTGAAATCTTAAAATTTTACCTGATCTATGGTAGTAGTTTCATTTGTCTCTAGCTAGCAGACAGCCTCCTGTGAGATGTGCCAGTCTTCATAATCATATGAAACAATTCACTTAATAAATGATGTTTGTCTACTCATTCATCATTCCATCCTCCCTTCTTATAAGATATTTTTTCTCTTTGAGAAAATAGAGCTTCAAACAATTTTCCAGTATCTATGTCTATCTTAAATAGGAATGGATAATCAAATATTGTCAGTCATTTGAGAAAAACCTGCATGATAAAGGAAAGACCAAATCAGATAGCTGAAAAGAAACTAGATATGTCACAAAAATCAGAACAAAACCTTGAAAATATCACTTCTTTTAATGGGAACAAATGCTTGTGTAATAGAAACAATCAGATGGGAGGGATCAGTGGCCTACTTGAGTTTAAAATTTTAATTGCTGCCTTAAGCCAGGCACCTGGATGAATAGACTGATGGGAGAGGCTTGTTCAAGCTATAGATTGACAGAGATTATTTGGGACAGTTATTTGAGCACAGAATAAGGAATGGCAAGAAACCTCTGGAAGCCTCTGGTCTCAGATGAAGGCATCTTTCAATCTGGTTCCACTGAGGAAGATAAGATAGTGTACATGACACCATTGCCTCAACCTCCCTTTAAGATATGAGTTCAGCCATTTAACACCGTATAGTCACTTTCTTAATTTTTAACCCCACTGGGTGGGCACAATGCTACTTAAGAGACTGTTTGTACTTGAACAGACCAATCCTCTAGAAGGGAATGACTGTGGTATGCTATATTTAAGTCCATATACCAGCAGTGAGTACATGGCAGCACTGGCTGCTCAGAAACATATTACCTGCACCTTCTCATGCATTTTCTCCATTCAATTTTGGCCTCTCCTAACAGGTCTTAATAGTCAAATTTTTCTCTTGCTGAAAGGAAAGCACTATACAAAGTAATGAGATTTTGAGATACTGTGAGTTATTTTGGCTAATTTAGCTGTTGAAAACTTTAAATAAATAATAGCAAGAATTGCTTGCACTAAACCTCAGAGTTCTGTGACAAATATCTGCCAACTCGTTGGCTGACACCTGGCGTCTGTCTCCTTTTCCTTCTATTTTTATGCCTTGGATTACATAACAGAAGAACTTTCCTTTAAACTTCCTTCTGCTTTCATTGTATTAATAGTTGTTCTATAAAAATGATGAGAGGGGAATTATCAAAGAAATTATACAAGAAAAATATTTCCAGCCAGGAAAGACATATATAACTCCAGACCGAAAGTGCCCACTGAGTCCAGAGTGAAATGAATGAGAACAGGCACAGAAGAGCACATTATGAAGTCTTAGAACACCAGGGAAGAAACAGATTTTAAGGTTTCAGGTAGAAACCCAGGGTCTATTTTTATGAGCCTTTTGACGGTATTTGACCAAAACTAGAATTGATAGCATCTATAACTCAATATATAATCTTCTGAAAAATCTTACATTCCACAAAGTTAATCACTAAAATTAGTATGCCTACAAAAGAAAAGAAGCTCTGAAAAAGACTACCTAAAACCTAGAAATATTTCAGTTTTCCTTCCTTTGTTATATAATTTGTAAATCAAAGTACTAAAGTCTCAATAACAATTGTAAGAAAATCAACACAGATTTTTTTTTTCAAAACTAGTGTGGGAATATAGATCAGTAAGGCATCCAATTAACAGCAGGTCCAGCTAAGAGCAAAAATCCAGAATGTCCGTTCTGACAGTGTGCCATACCAAGTCATGAAAGAGGTATATGGTGTTTCTCACAAGGTCACAGAACTTAGATGGAAACTCAGTCATATTCTACAGACTGTTGAGAATTTGGTATCAGAAAGCCTATGAGCCCTTCCTGTGATTGACATCACACACACACACACACACACACACACACACACATACACACACACACACACATCAATAGGGAATTCTAATCCTGCTCCCCTTATTTATCTAAAGCTAGTTGTTTTTATCAGGAAATTTCAAATAGCTTATGACATGCTAATATTGGAGAGGACAAAAGGTGCAGAAGGCAGGATTTGATCTAAGATAGGTTATTAACTCATTCTATATTTCTTCTACAGATAGTTGTTATCATCATAGGTGATTTTGCTCCCTTCTAGTCCTAGATGTTTTTAATTAGTTTGGGTTTTCAGACAAGGTCTTGTTTTATAGCCAAGGCTGGCCCCAATCTTGAGAGATTCCTGCTTCAACCTCCAGTTGTGGGGGTTAAAGGTATGAGCTACCAGGCCTGGCTCAGATATTTTCCATAAATGTTAGAGAAGGTGGGGGCAGATGGATAGGGTGATAGGAGTGACATCTTCCGGATCAATGTGAGAGCTCATACAAGCTTAGAAGAATAAAGTGTCAGTGCAGCAGAGATCACGACACTGCTCTGGAGCCCAAAATCCCTGGTCATATTGTTTTTACATATATCTGATCTTGGAAATGATCCTTAGTGGGAACTCTTCAGTAGGAATTGTGTGATATTTGAATTTCCCTGGAAATCTTCAAGCATAATGTAAACTATGATGTTTCTAGGCTATTTAGAAGTGATCACTGTCTCAGAAAAAATGTAAAGTAATATGTCATCCCTTCCAACATAGAATTCTCATAAAAACAAACAAACAAACAAACAAACAAAACAACCCAAGCTCTGAAAGATAACCTTGTTAGGCAGCTGGGATGCAGCACCCCATGATCTTCTGCACCCATGAGAGTTACTCTTGCTGGACTTGACGAAAGCAGAATTATGACAGAAACAAATCACAGGTAGATTGATCAGGAACTCTGTAGATTGTACTAACCGAGGAGAGAAGACTCACTCTAAATGCCTGCGGCACTGATCATCTTATAAGGGCCACCATCATCTCACATGACTCACTGTCATGGTCACCTTCCATTTTGTCATAACTTCCCTGTCACTGTAGACAGTGTACACTGCAACTGTAAGCAGAGATGATTTATAATAAATGAATTTATTCCTTCATAGCTTGTTTTTGTCAGGTATTTTGTTGCAGCAATGAAACAAATAGCCCTACTGTATCTATCTTACTATTAAAAAACACAGCCATGAAGTAAAACCAGAGATGCCCAAAATATTAAATCAATTTCTACTTTTCCTTGGTGACTGCATGAACTCTATCCATTTTCATGTTATATATCATCTTTGCTCTCTAGTATGAAATGTTTATTCACCCAGGCTTTTCATTAAAACAGTATGGAAAACAAAGTATAAGTTTAAAAAAGACAGGGAATGGCAGTTCTTCAACATTTGTTTAATCAAAACTACAAACACAAACTACAGCTCTTCTCTGTAACACACTAAACCAGGAAAAAGACAAAGATAACATCTCCAGCAGATTAGGTGTCTAGCTTTACCAGAGGCCATGATTTTATGTGATTTTCATCCCTTCTCCTGGGTAAGGATCAGTACATAAGGAGATTTATATAGCCATACCTAAGAGTCTAATATGAATGATCCAAAGTCTTTGGACATATCTATCTTTTTCTAAGTCTGTTAATTTTATTATTTCATAAATTAAATGTTAACTTGTGTTTATTCAATTCTGGTTTTTTGTTTGTTTTACATTTTTGACAATATAGAATTTTCTTGGTTACATATGTGCTTAAGCATTTTTTATAACTATGCCTCTGTGTGTGTGTGTGTGCATCTGTGTGTGTTATTGTCTGTGTATGAGAGTATATATGTATGTGTATATATGCATGTGTACATGTATGTGTATGTAAGAGAGAGTTTGAGTATTTATATGTATTTGAGAGAAAGTATTTGTGTGTAGGTTCACATGTGTGTGCATGCATCCATACACACATGTGTGTGTGTATGTGAGAAAAAGAGTTTCTTTGAGTATGTCTATGTATTTGAAAGAAAGTGTATGTTTATGTGTGAGAGAGAGACAGAGAGATAGAGAGACAGTGTGTGTGTTCTTAACTAATAGTGATTATCTAGAAGTAAGTCCATTGAAGCTTTTCTATAAGTAATCTTAGCTTTTTAACAGCTACCCCCTGCTGGGTTCAGTGACAGCTTTCCCTGATATTTAATGACAATTTCTTTTAATTTAACAGTTTTAATGAAAAATAATGTAGGAGGTAAAATTGAGGGATGAGTACATTGGTACCATAATTGGCTTCAAACCTACCAATTAAACATTATATGAATTAAAGTTTTATGTGTTTTTAATTGTACCTTCAATAGTGAAGAGTACAGATTGTTAAATATACAATGAATTATTTAACTACTAGATTTAGCTCTGAATTTTCATAGATTTTAATTACCTGCAGAAACAGCAGAGATATAACAAAGGAAGAGTGTGAACCAAATATGGTCAATAAGATCTTTTGTCTTTGCTTCTCTTCTGGAGGAGAAAACACCTAATCACATGACAATCCTTGTATAATTTCAAAGCATTATGGTTGTACTTAGTACTGATCCAAGCATAGATATTAGCAATCCTCCCTGAAGCACAACTAAGGGCTTAGGTTCAAGTTTAACTCAAGTTAAACCTCAAGTTAGGCTGAGGTACAGAAACAGGGTCTACTTGTCTATCATTTCAAAATATTTCCATAGCATTGGTCTAAATCTGCCTGAAACCAAGAAAGAAGGTTTCCTAGTTTTAATGTCCCTATATAAAAATCTCTGGACTCCCTCCCAGTCCTTATGGTAGTATACTTAGTAATGAGTCATGACAAGAAGAAAGGACCTTCTCACTGCCTCTCAAGGCCTGTGAATAACAAGGAAATTCATAATTAATCATCTGTTTGACCTGTATTTCACTAACTGAACAACTCATATGTGAAGTGCCAGGTAAGGTTCTGCCCCTGCATGGAGATATGAACTAGGTGTCAATTAAGCTAGCTGAAGATGGAGACCACTGGGCCAGTCCTACCTTCCCCAGATCTTTCCTCATCTTCTACTTCACATAGTGAGCATCATCCCTGATATCAATAGGCACTCCAGAAGAAAAACAGAAAGAGAATCTTGTTCTTGTAAATTTAACTAAAAACCTTTACCTTAAATCCTAGGTGTTAATTTGTGGTATGATTTCCATTTCACTCTGCTTAGAAAAGAGACCCTGCAATTCTCTAGGAAAGACTAGCAGCTGCAGATTTATTACAAAACCACAGTGAATCCATATGAACTGATACTAAAGCATACTGTAAACGATTCAGTGGTAAATCCTGAAAGGAAGGGGAAAACATTGACAAAAAGAGAGTTAGGATGATATGTGGTTTTCTAATTCCAAATTTTTAAACTAGGTAAGAAGAATGAAATAGTGCCCTTGATAAACTCAATTTGCTGCATCTCCTGCTGGATGTATTCCTTATATCAGCTGGGAACATTGCCTTAATGACACCTGCAACACTCAATCCTCTGTAGACTCTACACTGTGTCTGTAGGATCATCCATTCTTTGTCAGAAAAGACGAAGCTTTCAGAAATCAGGCAAGATGTCAACTGAGCTTGGTGCTGATGAGGCACATAAAACACAAGCAGAGGCTCAACTTGCCCAATAATTTCTCAATTTTCTATATGCCTTCTAGGGTTTAATAGTTGATTCGAAATGGAATAATAAATCACAATCAGCTGCTGAAAGAAATATCAGGCCCTTTTTAATGAGGCTTGTGAACTCATGGATCAGAGATGTCCCCATAGACTGTGAACCTACAACTACATAGTGAACCCTTTATTACAATGGTTTATTCCATCAGCATCCTTCTTCCTTTGGATCCTTTCTGCCTTGACATTTGATGTATCTCTGAATGAGTTGACCTTCATGCTCTAGCTTTTCTTCTCCCATTAGCCTCCTCAAACTGCTTCATTTTCCTTTTCTGTTCAGATCAAACTCAATACTAACCATTTCTGCTATTGAAAAACGATCACCTTTTCATTATTCCTGTGTCATTCTGTCTCCCTTTCCTCTTAGTGCTGAACAGAGATTCAGAAAACCATTCATCCTTTGGATGATGTCCTCTTCTGTGCCTGCCTTACTTAGATTTAGCATCACTTTCCACAAGCTTCTTTCTCTGTCCACTCCTACCTATCTTAGTATCTCTTTCCCTCCAAACCAAAGGTCAGAAAACTAGGACCATACAGCAAGTCTTACCCTTAACAAAATCTTACAGGTCACATACACACATGGTCATATATATGTGTTTATATTTATCTGATACCATTCACTTTACTGAAAAGTTGAGTATGTTCACAGAGATAATATATTTCTCAGCAAAAAATATATATATATTTGCTTAGTATTGGAGGATTTTAAAATTTAGATCTCCTGCTGGAGGTCTGATAACCCAGTTACTCAAGAGACCAAGGAAGAAGGACTATAAACTCAAGACCAGCCTAGACTACAAATTGAGTTCACAAGCAACTGGAACAATTTATCCAGACCCTATCTCAAAGTAAAAATTAAAGAAAGTGGCATAGAAAGTATAGCTCAGTAGAGTGGTGTGATACCCTAAGTTTTGTCCTAAAATCTCAAAAGAAAAAAAAAGAAAAAGAAAAAGAAAAAAACCTCAAAAATAAATAAATAAATAAATAAATAAATAAATAAACAAACAGGCAGACAAAAACTTTAGCTATTTGACTTTGCCATTGTACTGTGATCTATTATTCTTTTTCAAATATCACAAGGTTGGGAAACTCAGCCAAGAACAACCAAACTAGAAACTCCAATTGGTTTCATTTAACTGTGTGGAAATTGAGTCTAGGTTTTTATAATTCTCAACTAATTTAGAGCCCCTACTGTTTTCCAAATGTTACAATGTCTTACTCAATTTTCTATTGCTGTGAAGAGACACCACGACCACAGCAACTCTTATTTAAAAAAAAAAAAAAATCAACTGGTGCTTGCTTACAGTTTCAGAGTTTTTTGGTTTTGTTTGTTTGTTTGTTTGTTTACCATTATTATCATGGTAGGGGGTATGGGGGTCACACAGAGAGACAGGATGCTGGAGAGTAAACTAGGAGTTCTACATTGACTCTGTAGCAGGGAGAGAGAGCCTGGCTTAGGCTTTTGAAATCTTAATGCCCATCCTCAGTGACACACTCCCTCCAACAAGGCCATGCCTACCACAGCAAGACCATAACCCCTAATCCTACTCAAGTAGTACCTCTCCCTGATAAACATTCAAATATCTAGGCCTATGAGAGTCATTTTTACCCAACCAAGACAAGTGCATTTCTGTCTTTACCCCACCTTAAAATCAAAGGCCATGCTCTACTCATGTATTAATCCCAGCTCAAGTGCACCCATTTCTGAAGTACCCCATTCTCCAATTTCACTGGCCAACTTACTTCTGCCTCCCTTCTCTCTGCTTCCCTTACCTTTCCTCTATTTACAGTTTGAGATTCAAGTAAACAGTTTTGCATTGCTTATGATGTAATGTTTTATCACTCTAAATATAAGCGTCTTTTTTTTTTCCCAAGAGGACACAGATTGGTGCTTTACCTTAGATGGACACTGGATAATTAAAAACTAAGAGAAAATGTACTTCCTACCTTATTCTTCCCTATTCTACATGATATGTTCTAACATGAGACATTCGAATTGGTCACTGTCTCTATTACATACACCAGAACACTATTGATAAGGGAATGTAGCCTGTGAGCCTATACAATGTTCTATTTGAAATAGTTTATAAAATGTAAACATTGGATATGGCTACTTAAGATTTGTACTTCTAGATTCTTTTGGAAAACTAGAAATTCTTCATGTGAGAGATGTGGGTAAATGTAGCTTAAAAAAATGGCTTTTTAAGTTTGATCTCTAAAAATAACATTTAAAAAAATGCCACACATGGTAGCATGTGCTTATAATGCAAAACTGGGAAGGTGAAAACAGAAGAATCTGTGGTTCTCACTGGTCAGCCATTCAGGCTTAATTGGTGAGTTCCAAGACAATGAAAGACTATGTCTTAAAGAATGTAGATGGTATTTCTGATGATACCATGGTGGTCTTCTGGCCTCCATATGAAAACATGTACTACCACCTACACACATATATGAATTATGCACATAATTCAAGTTAAAAAATTAAAAGTTCTATCACCTCCAAAATTTTACCCCCAATAATCTGGAGGTCATCAGTACCTTCTTTGATAAGAAATCTTTCTCATTTCTCATGCTTTCTCATTTCCAGACCACCACATCTTTGAAAACTTCCATTGCCTGTCCTGGACCAATTCAGTAATTTGTACTGTCTACTCATTCCCAATAAGCATTTAGTTTTGAATTTCTGATCTAAATCTATATGAAAACAAGGCATAATCATTTAGATATAGTTATAATACATGAATGATTATCAATAAAAGCTTAATATAACCAGACATGTAAGCAGCATTATATTAACAAAGGTTAATATCCCAGCAACTTCACTCAAGAACCAATATTGTTAAATGGTGAGCATCACATCACATCACATCATATCATATCACATCATATCATATCAGGTTTATCCATTCACTCTTCCGGAATTCTCAATAATAACATGATCCTATCTCATGAAAATAATTCTTTCAGATCCTTTGCTTATCTTTCAAATAGTCCTCTTGGACAGCTTTTCATAAAATGATGACGATTGCTAAGATGCCACAGGTTCTCCAATATTATCCACACCAAAGTAACAAGGAATGGGAACTTCAGGACTAAGGCAAACATATCCTTTATGTGGATATAGCTTAGGCATTCACAATGAAACAGCACACATCACATATTTAATTATCAACTCACTTGTTCATTTTTCTATTGGCCCCATCTCTACCTTCATTTTGCCCTATTGTCCTGAATACCTGATTTGTAAGTGGCTCCTTTCTTGGCAACATAATGCGTTTCCTTATGTATTTCTGACTCAAGAAAATTTGATTGAAACATTTTCTCCAGAACAGAGAACGTGTAGTTGTTCCTACTACTCCTCACATAAAACTCAATAGATAGCTACATGGGGAGCCTGCTAAATGATGTTTTGTGTTATGTACATTGAACAACTGAGTTCACTAAGCAACTTGACCTCTCAGCTTGTTTTAAGTGAGAATGTAATCACATATCTTAAAAAAAAAAAATATGTGCATGTTCTTTGTATAGTATAATGAAACCAAACAAAAATACTTAGAAAAGAAAAGTTTTTGTGTATCTCAATAACTCTGCTCTTGAATCTGCCATCCTAATTGACAATCTCATGTTGCTCATGGCTTTGTGGTAGCTAACAAAATTCTTCTTGGAATACTTCATTACATGTTTACATTAAAAATATTTTTGGTATGGGAATTGCTAAAGATAGATTCTTGAAAGAGACTTCTGATGGTATTTGGAGTTTAAAGAAATAAGTTTCTCACAGTTGAGCTCTGGTGTGCCACATGGGAGTGATTTGAATTGGTTAATTATTCAATAAATAGCAGAAAGGACAGAACTGGGTCTATGATACTGAGCCCCATTAACATGAAACTTGAGGAGAAAATCAAACTGTCTTGCTTAGAAATGGCCCTGTGCAGAAAATTCTAAGCAGAGATCTGACTGTATATAGAAGAGACCTGAGGTACTGGCTTCCTGGGCCCTGGTGCATTGGTGAGGTGCTGGATTCCTGGACTCTGGTCCACTTGTGAGAATCCTCAGGTTCAGTGTTGCTGTACATGCACAGAGTACCATCAATCATGGTTTTGTTTTCTAAAATTAAAAGTGCTATAGTGAAGAAATGGAAGTTATAAAAGAAGATTCTTCACATTTCAGAATAAATGTTTGGTTTGAATGATTTTTTTCCACAGGTCTCCTGCAAGCACTATATTAATCTATTACAATTTCAAATTTATTGCAGTGAGTTATAATTTTTGCAAACCCACAAATGTTTCTCTTTAAAAAGTTCTAAAGTGCAAACACACTTAGAAATGCACATTTATTATAAATCTGTCAACATATTTGCAACACACATAAACACTAGTGACATCTAAGAGCATACATTTGCACATGGGCACTTAACCATGTGCGCATTCCCACTCTGAAGCTTCCCTTCAGGTTTTAATTAAAGTGCCAATTCCAAAGATGGATGATTTCTAGGAGTATGTACTGAAACAAGTAAATAAAAAGGTTGGTGGCATTTTTGACAGTTGATACAATGACAGGAGTGCATTACCCAAGTTTCACAAGAATAAATCATTCTCATTCTACTCTTACTTTTGACCCTTCTTTCTCGTGTCTCTTTTCTCTGCTGTTGGAGGGACTTCTACTTAGACAGAGATCAGATACTAAAGCAGAATCTCCTCAAACTCTTCTCCATAATCGCACACTAAAACAGGGAATACCAGAAGCTACTTATCATATTAAATGCATGGGGAACTGGAAGAAATGCCTAGTTCTCTTTCCCATAGTTTATATTTACCATGAGGGCATCCAGGCTCAGAATTGTGCTAAGCTGGCGATAAAAGCCTTCATCCAGAGAAAAGACAAATAAAAAGCTTCCTTTACCAAAGACATCTGTGTTTTAAGTTTCATTCTCCTCCCTTCTTCCCATTCTCACTGCATGACAGAGTGTGACTACTGTAGCAGGACAAGACCTTTCTTACATCCTTGATCTCTCTCGTGGAAGATTTATTCTCTGATAAAACCAACCATGATTTAGCCAGCTTCCTTTTCTGAACAGAGCCCTCCAGCCACAATAAATGCATCTGTGAAGAGAAAATTAACTGACTTCACATATTGTGGAGTTTAGATCCCCTTAACCTAGACTTCGCAGGTGTATTTGGATGAGATGAGAAATGACTTCATTCTCTAGTTTGCACTTACACCAAACAAATCTCAGTGCTATAACTATTTCTTTATTGCCTTTCTGCCCTCTTTTTGCACTTCTAGTACATGAAGGTCCTTTCATCTACTTTCCATTGGTGGTAATGCAACTATATCAACAACAACCATAAAAGCAATTGCTTTGTGCTCTGTTTTTATCATTTTCTTAGTTAGGAAGCATAGACAACAAGAATTTTAGAGAAGTATTCAGGGTGTTGCCAGTTGCAATTACTAATATATAATAGAATCTACATAATTAATCCAATAAATATCACATTTTAAACATTGTGTTTCATACTACATAGAGCAGGCATATTTAGTGAATGGAAATGTGTTAAGTCATTTCCATCTCACCTGTGTAACCCATTACCATTTCCTGCTATCTTTGGCAGGCAGATAATCTATTCTTGTTCTTGTATGCACAGTGCAAATCCTAACATTTTAATTTATTTGCTGGTAAAATTTTCTGTGAACTGAGAAATATTAAACAATATAGTTGGAATTGTTTTCAATCAATGTCCTTTATAGTCTTCTAGTGAATGTACACCAATGTTAGGCAAACCCTTGCCATACACCTGTCTTATTTTTATTTATTTTTTCAAAAAAGCAATGAGGGAAGTTTTTATAAATACTCAAATATTCAGTCAAAAATAAAGGTGCTTTGGACAGGAAATGTAGTATTTTCATTTAGGATTTACTTCTGTCAAATCTGGGATATTAATAACATCAAATTTAATAGTTTAAATACTCAGCCATACTATCTGCAGACTACAAAAATATCCACAGATAAGGAGAAATTAAATAATGTTGAACTTACTAAACTATTTTCACTCTTTCCTTCAAAATTATTTTAAAGTAACTTGAAAATATTAGTTGAAAAAAGAGATACTGATAATGTTGTATGAGTCACATACCATGGGTGCACTTCAACAAGTTTATTAAACCAACTAACAAAAGGGAATATGGAATCAAATCACATCTGTAGCCATAAATAGGAAAGTAGAGCATGCCTCTAACCCTCAACTTGATTTACACAGTTTCCAAGATATTTTCCAGGATTAGGTCAAGCTCTGAAGACCCTTTCTGTGTGGTTCTATCTTTCTTCTTTATAAATCCAACAGTCAGAGTGACATGCCAAAAAGTCAGGCAGAATAGCAACTGATTGTTAAAAAAAGAAAATCCTAATACATTTGATTTCAATATAAAGAGCTCACTCTGAAAGCCACGTTTATCTACTCCATTGTGAGACAGTATGTGCTATTCAGCCAGTGGTGTTGCTTACAGCTGACTTCTTGCTGTCTGCCCAGGGAATGACACTGAATTCATTCAGATTTTCCATCCCCAGGATACTATTCTACTATGAAACCCTAATCTTATATCTAATATATTAGATCAGTGTGTTGAACAGTTTTTCAGAGCCTTGGGAGAGTCAAAAAGAAAAAAAATCCACTAAGTGACAAAGCTGAACATAGAAAAGACTTGTGGAAAGCCTTGTTCTAAAGCAATGTTTCAGTTACCTTTACCTTCTCCTGCTACCCAAACAGCACCAGTGTGGAGGCGAACAAGATTCCAGTTTCTTCATGATGCATTAGCTTTATGAAGACTCACACGGGGAACCTCTTCCTGCCAGGTACAATTCAGAAAAAGATGATCCCTTCTTATAGGAATTTGGTAATCTGAAAAGTTTTCAAGACCCTAAAAAATGAATTCCTAAGTAGATACTTTTTACCTTTTATTGAAAATAGAGTTTTCAAATAATATATCCTGGTTATTTTTTACTCCCTCTACTTCTCTCAGTTGCTTCCCACCTCCCTACCTAATCTGGAGTCACCGCTTTCTGTCCCCTATTAGAAAACAAATAAGCATTACAAGGAAAACATAATAATATAATTAATATAATATATTAAGATAGAATAAACACATCAGAATAGGACAAAATAAGCATAGGAAAGAACCTAAGAAAAAGTAAGAACGAGATATAGAAACAGAGACCCACTCATTCACAAACTCAAGAATTCCATTAAAACAAAAATCCACAAGCTATAATATATACACAAAGAACTTGTGGTATTAAAAGAGAGATAGAGAAATAAATAATAAAATATAAAAATAAAAAATAAACCTTGACAGGATATTATGAAAGATGAATCTTCTAAGTTGTGTTGAGTTCGCTTTCTGTTGGCCAGCTACTGATGGGCATGCAGCCTATCCTTAAGAATAGTTTGTTTTCCCTATAAAAGATAGGTCAGTTTTTAAAAGCTAGGCTCATAGCCAAAATATAAGACTTTTTGATAACTTTATGACAGAAAGATAAATTTCAGGCAATCACACACACATCAACACATACACACACACACACACACACACACACACACACACACACACACATACTGTACCATTTTGGAGCACGTTCATGCTCTATCCAAACCCATGCCTCACCCATGACTGAAAGTGGTCACTCACCTGTTATGTTCTAGTTTCTGTTGCATTCTGTAAGTTAGTTCTGGGTTATTCAAAAACACTGCCTATAGATCATAAAATTTCTTAGACACTGAGCAGACAGAAACTGTGTAGCAGAACACAGAAACCAACCATGTAACTACATTCACTCATTTGGTGTTTATTTTAACCTTCATTTTTAGTGAAAGTATAAACCAACTTCTCTCTCCCCTCCTCTTTCTCCTCCTCCTCTTGTTTGTCCTCTAGCTTTCAGCTCTCTGGCTCTCTGACTCACTTCCTGAGTCCTGGAATTTAAATGTATGCATCTGTATTGCTACTCTCAATTCTCTCTCTCTCTCTCTCCTCTCTCTCTGTGCATGCAAGCATGTATGCATGTGTATGTATAGACATGTTTATGTGTGTGTATGTGACTATGACTCCAATGTCAAGGGATAAACTGAGGTATTGTTTTTTCACCTTCTACCTTATTTGATGCAGGAACACTCTCTTATGTACAGATGCTTGGATAAAGCTTGCTGACCTTAGAACTCCCAGGAACTCTTCTGTTTCCATCTCTCATCTCATTCAAGAAGACTTGAACTACATATATGTGGCAATGCACCTGGCAAGAACATTACCTAGTGACCCATGTCTTCAGCACTAGAAAATTATTTTAATTGAAATAAATTAATTGTATTGATTTGCTTTCTGTCAAACTGATAACAAACAACTCATAGACTGTTTTTACCATAAACTTTTAAAGTTTGTTTTTATTAGTGTAAGTGTGTATGTGTCACAGCCATTGTGTGGTTTATATTAGTGTAAGTGTGTATGTGTTGCAGCCGTTGTGTGGAGGAAAGAGGACACATCTCTGCTGACATTTTTGTACTTTCACTATTTGGAGGCTACAGGGTGTCTTCTCAGGCTTGACAGCAAGAGCTTTACACATGGAGTAATCTCATCAGCCCTCCGGGTATTGTTTGTAGTACTGAGCAACAATCTGCTGTAGATGCCTATGATTCAGCACTAGGTAAGATTAAGAGGGTCTATTTCCCCATATGACTCATGCTTTACCTAAGCTTGCAGGAAAAATACAGACACAACAAAACTTAACAACCTAACTTTTTAAAGACTGATAACTAAAGAAAGTAAAGCTGTTGAGGTGTGGAAAGCTTAGTGAGTGCAAAATAAGCATCCCATCAGAGGAAATGTTTGAGCTAAGACTTGAATGATGATAAACATATATAAATGTCAAAAGAGAGAACATTCTACACAGAGGAAAATGCTGCACAGAGCCTTAACATTTGTGTCCCACAGTGTCCACCTCTTGGTTTCCTGACTTGCTCAGGAAATAAGTGTCAAGAGCTGAATCAGATGACTAAGAAAGACCTAGATGCTGAGCTGTGAGAAGCCCCTTGACCATCTTGGGTGTAGCCCTGGAGCTCATGCAGGTGATCTCTGCCTTGTTCTACTTATGATAAGAAAATACCGGAGAGTTTGCAAAGGAGAGGATCATAATCATATTACATGTTTAAAGTCCACTCTTCCCTCAAGATAGCCATTATTCTCGTCCAAAAGTCTTTACTTTCAAGATGGCCATTACTCTCATCCTTATGCCTTTACACTCAAGACAGCCATTGCTCTTATTCTTACACCTTTAGTTCTGTTCCTTCTACTTGCTTTGCTCTCCTACATCTCTGGTCCCTGTGCATTTTACATTGTCTTTGAAAACCAAGTTTGAGCTCATCTTTTTCCATTAGTATTTCCTACTCATCCTAACACTATCCCATTAATGATTATTAATAATGTAAAAATTACATGCTTACAGTTTAAATATATTTTCTTTATTCTTTTGGTTTAATGTTTTGATTATTATGTGGTGAGAGGGGTTTGATTTATGGACCATCTATTTAGTATTCTGCAAGCTTTTTCTGCCTTTGCAGGCATATCTTTTTTCAGGTTTGGAAAATTTTATTCTATGGTTTTGTTAAAGAAAACTGTTTTCTGGGTCTTTGAGCTGGAATTCTTCTTCTATTCCTGTTATTCCTTGTATTGGTCTTTTCATAGTGTCCCAGATAGGCATTTCTGGCCAATAGCATCCTATGTTTTTAATCCAAATGGACACATAAGATTTCCAACAGTTGAGAAATGCCTTTCCATTAGTTACCCACTTTACTTTCCTACACCATCCACTGAGAAAACTAGGCAAAAGACTAGACAGACAAGAGGTAAAGATGTGTAGGGGTGGACTCTGAAGTGTCTCGACAGGGTAGCAAATGAGCAAAAGTGGGGCCACTTAATATGCACAAGATGAAGAGCACGGCTCTGAACCAAGTGTGGGCAAGTGAATCTGCCCACTGTGGACAGGCTCAGTCTCACTAAGATGGGATACTGCTAAATCTCTCACAGCATCAAACATCAGGTTTTCAAGGCATCTGCTATTGGTCTACTTCTGTCCAAACCTCTACAATATTCTTACTGTTCTCTTTTACACATGAAGCAAAAATCCAATCATGAAAATGATCAACCTATTCTCTGACCCAAGCACCTTAATTTCTTCTTCTAGGCTATAATGATTTGACTTTTCTACTTCATCTGCTCTCTCAAATTGTAGCATAAAATACTGTTGGGAACACTATTTCAAAGGTCGTCTCATGGCTGTTAGATTCTCTCTGCATTTGCATTGCCCTCTCTTATGTGTTCAACCATACTCATGAAGCCACCCTCTCAGTATGTTTTTAATTTAAATTGTACTTATGAGCAAGGTCCAATACAGAACCCAATGACTGAGAGATTTTTTTTCAATCCTTAGTACGTACTCTGATGAGCACATACTTCATAGACAATTCACGAACTGAAGAAGTTAAAGAGCTGTTTCAGCTTCAAATAAAAATGTTGGTGAGGAGGTGTGGAGAAGGCAGAGAGGCTGATATGGTCTTGTGAGGTTTTTCCCTTCATTTATTCTCATTAAAAAAGATAATTGCATGAAAACAAGACCCCCCCTTGAGGGTGCACCTGCTCTCGCTGTGACATATGACTTGAAAGGTGCATCGTTTTATCTGTGACATCTGTTGTTTCCAGAGCAGCTTAAAATAATATTTATTATAGTCAAGAAGAAAGAAGGTAGACAGACAATTCTAAGCTAAGAATAAAAAGAAAACAGATAAACAACAACATGCACAAAAGCCTACCACAGTTCCAAACATGTGTGTGCCATTCATTTATGGAGAGAAAATATTGTTAAAAAAATATTCTTGAAAACGTAACCTATGTTAGAGCTTTAATACAGACTTTATATTTAAAGTAAATGTGAAAGTGAGATGAACAACATTCTTCATTCTTAAGGAAATCAAATTTAATATTTTTCTCTTACCTAAGGAAACATCTGTTTGAAACTGCAGTTCATCTTTGTTATGCAGCAATAACTAAAAAACCTCTTTCTCCAGTTATCAACTTCATTTATAACTAATAACTAGGTTGTTTACAGAAAAGGAAAACCATGCATTGTCTTGTAAAACAGCCTATCTACAAAGTTACCAAACGATTGTCATAATTATGTAAATGTTAAAATTTCATTTTAAGTTTCTATGGCTGGATACAAGAATCTTATATTCTTTCTGTTCCTGGCCTTTGTCTATCTCAATTTTTCTTTTCTTTTCTTTTGTTTTCTTTTCTTTTGTTTTCTTTTCTTTTCTCAAACAAAAATGAACAATGGAACTTATTTCTTATAATCCTGTTGAGTTCTAGTTTTTAAAAGTGCCATATAGCATTTCTACTCTCTTGTTAACTTCAGGGTTGGAATACATAAGAAAATAAGGAGGAACAGAAAATGCTACTGTAGTTCACAGTTTGTAAAAGAGAAATGAGAAACTTACTACACCACCTAAGTATTGTACATCCTTAGTCATGTCATGCCTCTGATCCACTTACCTCATTGTTGCATCTAATTTTATTTACTTTTTTATTCTTTATATAACTTACATCCTGGCTCCAGTCCCCTCCTTCTAATCCTCCCACTCCCCCTTCCAATCCCTTCAGATCCATTTCTTCTCTGTTTCCCTTCAGAAAAGAGCAGGCCACCCAGGAATATCACCTGGACATGCCATAACAAATTACAATAAGTATAGGGACACACTCTCCTATCAAGGCTGGATAAAGTGACCCAGTAGTACAAAAAGTGTCCCCCACACAGGTAAAGACTCAGAGATAACCCCCATTCCTGCTGTTAGGTATCCCACAAGAACACCATGCTAAACAACCATAACATATATGCATAGGACCTAGCTCAGACCCACACAGCATCCATGACTGTTACTCCACTCTCTGTGAACCCCTAGGAGATCCAGTTAGTTCCTTTCTGTGGGTTGTGTTCTTTCAGTCTCCTTGACCCATTTGGCTCCTATAATCCATCCTCCCCTTCTTCTTCAGAGCCTGGTATTGCCTAACGTTTGCCTGGGTCTCTGCATCTATACCTATCAGTTGCTAGATGAAGCCTCTCTGATAACAATTGGGCTAGGCTACTATTTATGAGTATAGCAGAATCTCATTAGGAATCATTTCTTTGACTAATTTATTTACTTTTAATTTTTTGCCAGTTTATTTGGGTCTATTCTGGGTCTGTGGGATGGGCATCCTTAAAAATTGCCTTTAGTCACATATTCTATAAAGATGACTTCAATCTTCTTTATGGGAATTTACAATTTTGGTCATTTTTCAAAACTATTAATTACTCTAAAACAGCTGATATTGTGCTGAGCACTGCATCCAGATTCATGAGTGTCATCTAACATTGTCTGATGTTATTAATTCTGCATAATTCAGATACATCATTTGACAAGCTTTGGTGTAATAAGAAGAAGGAGAGTGTTTGAGCCAGATAATCATGTAGTGTTGCATCTTATGCAATAATCAACAATATCACTGTAAAAAAATAAAAACCTTGCTGTGTGCTTTCCAAAGTAATTGATAAATAACTGGGTGAGCTATAGACACTCTAATACTTTTGACTACTGAAAAATTAATCTCACATCCTCCAGGAAATATGGAGTTATTTAATTTTCTACTATTCCATCCTGAATCTTAACTCATGACAGACAGGATACAATTTGCAGGTCAAGAGACACCTTCCATCTGAAAAGTCTCCTGCATTTTTGCTCCAAGAGCCTGATTGTAATATTTCAAATTTCACATTTGGAGATTAATTTCTTTTAGTTTTGAAAGCTTTTGTGCTATAGGAATTCCCCCATTAAAGTACAAATGTTCCTAGGTGTAGAAATTTTGTGAGCCAGTAATGAACAGCCTGGTATCCATGGAGCCTTAAGATATGACCAAGATCTAATTCTGTAAAAGAGAGATTATAAGTTGTTTCCTTGTTGTTACTTCTCAAATCTACAAAGACACTCATATTTTAGTGAATAAAATGAAGTGCAATTTCCTCATTTACATTTTTTCCAATCAACAAAGTAAGTAAAATAAGTTACAAGAATATACATTTTTAGATTAGATTATCATGGGGCAGATGGAAAACAAGAAAATCCAAGCTTGTATGTAACAGTACAGAAACAAAGAGCAGATGGATTGGGCCTGATGAGCCTGAGTAAGCACATCATAAGCACAAGGACATGAAGATCATCGTGAAGCTAATTATAGATAGAGAAACACCAAACTCAGAGTAAATACATGGAAGAAAATAACACAAACTTAAAGGGGTCCTATAGTAACTCTCAGAGCATCAAAGGGGTATAAGGAAAGTACTCCTGCTGATTGGCGTTTATACCCATGCACATGGGTGCACACAACACACATATTCACATGCACACACACATATTGAGAAGTCATCATTGATATGTTTTAAGTGACATTCACAACAGTAAAGTAATACTGACTCCACAGGGAAAGCTCAGACTTAAGCTGAATGAAAACTCCCTATGAGAAGGATGAGAAAACTCCTCTGCTGAGGACAAAATGTACTGATGCTCTCCACTACACAGTAGAATGTCTTATTTGGCTAAGAGTATACTCTATGTCTAGCTTGTTGCTGAAACAGAATGACTACATACCAAGAACTCATCTGGGCCCTTCCACTCAGGAAGGAATTTATGACAGAAAAATCTGGAAGTAGTTCAGGGAAACTGTGTTACCTGAATCCGTTAACTTAATTCATGAATGGACACAAACCACCCACGAAAACCCACCATTCATTTTAGCAAAATAGAAACCATACAATAGAGAGGAGAAAAATAAGCAGAAAATCATGTTCTAGAAGAAAGTGAGATAATTGTGATGTCTGAATAAAAGAAGACTTTGAGACAATTTTACAGCCTCAATAAGATTAGAGACTAATATACATATTTAAAGTCAGCAATATCTTGACAAAATAACAAAAGATAAGAAATTTATATTTTTAAGTAACATATACAGTGATTGCTTAATAAGATAAAAAAGGATGTGACCTGGTGGTGAATATAGAACCTGGTGGTGACCTGGTAGAAAAGTGAGGAAATGCCTGAGAAAGCTGCAGACTAAAAAGCAGATATTTAGGATGGATGTAGTATGTCTAATGGGAACTCGGGATGCAAAGACTTGTGGATGATTGCACCTGAAGTTAGGGAGGCAATTTCAGTTCTAAAGTGTTCACAAAACTTCAAACAAGATAAAAAAAAATGTTCATGTGTACTTTAGCACACACACACAAGTATAAGTATGCATGCACACACATGGACATACAAACACACATACATGCATGCAAACACATATTCATGCACACATACATATGCACACACATACATATACACACATGCATGTATACATACATGCACAGGCACATACATGAAAACACACAAACACACACATACAGAGAGAGAGAGAGAGAGAGAGAGAGAGAGAGCTCTTAGACAATCCTAAGTAAGGACACAAAAAATGGGCAGACTCTGGGATTGAAGAAGGGATATAATTCAGGAAAGGGAGAAAAGCACAGGTAACTGATACATGAAAACTCCTATTGTTACCCTTATACTTACAAGTTTTAAACTGGAAATAATTTTTAAAAATTAGATCTTGTATAAGTCAGTTAAATGCCCCCAAAGTGTTAGCAACTGTGTTGTACTTCGCCAACTGCTGCTTTTGCATGGATAAAGCCATTTCAGAAAAATACATTAAAGGTCTCTTCAGGGCTTAATGTTGGCCCAGGATATTTATCTTGTTTGTGAATCAGAGTGCAATGAATAGTTCTTCTGGTAATGACGGTACCTTTGTATTTATAGAAAACTGATATTTCTGAAGAAGAATGGTTCATGTTTCTATGTCACTGTGGCTCTGCATTTAGGAGTGCAGCTTCTGTTGATTTTTGATTACATGATCTTATTGAAAATAAAAGATTTTATGGCTAGTCTTCATCCTGCATCACCCCCATCCCCAAACTGCTGGACATTCTCTGTAAGGCCTTTAGTATAGCTCAAAGAAAAATAATTTTCTCTCATGTGATTATTTTGTACTTACTGAATTATAAAATTATAAATAACTTAAAATTCAATAAATTTTATACATCAAACTGAAAGACAGTAGGCTCTGTGTGTGTGTTTTATCTGCCTCCTCTCTTCCTTGCAGAATACACAAGTACCTGGAACAGTTCCCTTTTTGACATGGGTCTTGCCAGTGCTTTATGCTTCTAGAAATATATAAACAGTGACTGGAAAGAAGCTATTTTGCCATTAATGGCTAAGATCAAAAACTCAGGTGACAGCAGATGCTGGCAAGGATGTGGATATAGAGGAACACTCCTCCATTGCTGGTGGGATTGTAAGCTTGTATAACCACTCTGGAAATCAGTTTGGCAGACCCTCAGAAAATTGGACATACTACTACCTGAGGACACAGCTATATGACTCCTGGGCATATACCCAGAAGATGCTCCAACATATAATAAGGACACATGTTCCACTATGTTCATAGCAGCCATATTTATAATAGCTAGAAACTGAAAACCACCCAGATGTCCCTCAACAGAGGAATGAATACAGAAAATGTGGTACATTTACACAATGGAATACTACTCAGCTATTAAAAACAAAAATTTGCAGGCAAATTGATGGAACTTGAAAATATCATCCTGAGTGAGGTAACTCAAAAGAACAAACATGGTATGTACTCACTGATAAGCAGATATTAACCCAAAAGTTTGGAACCTACTAATATCTCATTGGGTCTTAATTATCTTATAACAACTGTGTCTCTATTTATACTCACATTGAAGGCCAGGCTTTCAATATACAATAGTTCAGGAAGGGGTATAGGGTGAGATTTAGTTCATAGTATTTTTTATATTTGGCACGTGGCACCAAGCCCTTGGAAATGTAAGGATTGATTGATTGATTGATTGATTAAGATTGATTGATTGACTTTACTCATCTTTAATCTCTCTTTACAGTCCAGTCATTATCCCCCTCCAGATCTGTCCTTTGCCAGTTCTTTATCCCATTCGTCCACCCCCTCCATCTCCAAGAAGATGACCCTACTACACCCCAAACCCCCGAGACATCTCCACTCCCTGGGGCCTCTAGTCTCTGAGAGTTAGATACATCTTCTCTCACTGAGGGCAGACCAGGCAGTTCTCTGCTGTATATATGTCGGGGGCCTCGAACCAGCTCATGTATGCTGCCTGGATAGTGGCTCAGTGTATGAGAGATCTCTGGAATCCCGGTTAGTTGAGACTGCTGGTCTTCCTATGGGTGGCCCTCCTCCACAGCTTCTTCCAGCATTTCCATAATTCAACCACAGCTTCTGTTCACTGGATGGGTGTGAATATCTGCATCTCACTCTTTCACCTGTTTGCTGGTCACCTCGAAGGGCAGCTCCTGTCTGTAAGCACACCTTAGCATCAGTAATAGTGTCAGGCCTTGGAGCCTTCACTTAAGATGGATCTCAATTTGGGCCAAAGGAACTCCTTTCATTTAGTCCTTCTTTTTTGTCCCTGCAGTTCGTTTATACGGGAATAATTCTGGGTCAGAGGTCTTTTTTTTTTTAATTTATTTTAATTGATACTTTATTTACAATTCAAATGTTTCCCCCTTTCCTAATCTCCCCTTTGGAACCTCTCTATTCCCTCCCTCCCCCCCGCCTCTATGGGGGTATATCTCCACCCACCCATCCACCAACCCACTCTCCGCTTCCCTCCTTGGTATTCTCCTATATTGGGGCATCTAACACCCTCCAGTTCAAGGGTCTCTCCTCCCTCTGATGGATAACAAGACCCTCCTCTGCCACATATGTCGCCAGCACCATGGGTACCTTCATGTGTATTCTTTGGTTGGTGATCCAGTCTCAGGAGCATCGAGGGGTCAGGCCAGTTGCCACTGTTGATCCCTCCCTGGGGCTGCAAACTCCCTCAGGTCCTTCAGTCCATTCTCCAACTCTGCCATATGGGACCTCAAACTCAGCACTACAGTTGCTGTGAAGTGACTCTTGAGTATTCCAAACTTTTGGGCTAATAACCTCTTATCAGTGAGTACATACCATATTCATTAATTTGTGACTGCATTATCTCACTCAGGATGATATCTTCAAGTTCCATCCATTTGCCAAAGAATTTCATGAAGTCATTGTTTTTAATAGCTGAGTAGTATTCCACTGTGTAAATGTACCACATTTTCTGTATCCATTTCTATGTTGAGAAACATCTGGGTGATTTCCAGTTTCCGGCTATTATAAATAAGACTGCTATGAACATAGTGGAGCTTCTGTCTTTATTACATGTTTGAGCATCTTCTGGGTATATGCCCAGGAGTGGAACAGCTGGGTCCTCAGGTAGTATTGTGTTCATTTTTCTGAGGGTCTACCAAACTGATTTCCAGAGAGGTTGTATCAGCTTGCATTCCCACCAGCAATGGAGGAATGTTCCTCTTTCTCCACATCCTCACCAACATCTACTATCACCTGTGCTTTTTATCTTAGACATTCTGACTGGTGTGAGGTGAAATCTCATGGTTGTTTGTATTTGCATTTCCTTAATGACTAAGGATGTTGAACATTTCTTTAAGTGCTGCTTGACCATTCGAGTTTCCTCAGTTGAGAATTCTCTGTTTAGCTCTATTCCCCATTTTTTGATAGGGTTATTTGGATCTCTGGAGTCTAGTTTCTTGAGTTCCTTATATACATTGGATATTAGCCCTCTATCAGACGTAGGATTGGTAAAGATCTTTTCCCAATCTGTTGGTTGCTGTTTTGTCCTATTTACAGTGTCTTTTGCCTTACAGAAGCTTTGTAATTTCGTGAGGTCCCATTTGTCGACTCTTGATCTTAGAGCACAAGCCTTTGGTGTTCTGTTCAGGAACTTTTCCCTGTGCCCATGTGTTTGAGATTTTTCCCCACTTTCTCTTCTATTAGATTCACTGTATCTGGTTTATGTGGAGGTCCTTGATCCAATTGGATTTGAGCTTTGTACAGGGAGATAGGAATGGATCAATTCACATTCTTCTACAAGTAGATCTCCAGTTAAACCAGCACCAGTTGTTGAAGATGCTGTCTTTTTTCCACTGGATGGTTTTAGTTCCTTTGTCAAAGATAAAGTGACCATAAGTGTGTGGATTCATTTCTGGGTCTTCAATTCTACTCCATTGATCTACCTGTCGCTGTAACAATACCATGCAGTTTTTATCACTACTTGAGCTTGAGGTCAGGGAGGCTGATTCCCCCAGAAGTCCTTTTATTGTTGGGAGTAGATTTTACTATCCTGAGTTTTTTATTATTCCATATGAATTTGAGAATTGCTCTTTCTAAGGCTATGAAGAATTGAGTTGGAATTTTGAATGGGATTGCATTGAATCTGTAGATTGCTTTCAGCAGGATGGCCATTTTAACTATATTAATCCTGCCGATCCATGAGCGTGGGAGATCTTTCCATCTTCTGAGGTCTTCTTTTGTTGGGAGCCGCCTGAGCACCCACATCCGCCATTACAAGATGGCGCCTACATTCGGCCGAGGACAAGTAGTAAACAGGCTAGTGCGCATGCACCTGGTAATTTTCCACTTCAGAATCTCAGCCTCTCTCGTGGCGGCATCTGGCCTGGTGTGCGGGAGCCAATGGGGAAGCTCCATG
>JADRCH010000014.1:3956308-3976752 GCA_019843965.1 Rhynchomys soricoides
TATGTGTGCCGCGTCGTTCTTGCTGGCGAGACCGTAGCGCGGGACATCTGGTGCTGAAACCCGGGAAACTTTGTCATCATCAAGCACCTTTGGAGACCCCCTGGAAACAGGGAGGATTCAGAACTGCAGGGAGGTAGGTTCGGATAGGCATGTTGACCCTGGATATTGATTTGAGGTTGCCCCCTTTTTGGTCTAACGCTGTTGAAGTTTTGCTAATTGTGTTAAGTGCCCTCATTTTGGTTTTACTGTCTTTGTATTGTGGCGAACAAGGTAGGGCCTGTGTAGATGCTGTAAGGGAGGGGCAAATCACCCCTGATAGGGTCCAGGACACCATGTCAGAAACCGGACGGAGTGAGAGGAGGGGTACCCAAAATGAAAGAGATCTTAGCAATGGAAATGGACCTCCTGGTAAATCGAAAGACGAGGGAGAGATTAAAGATAAAATAGGAAACTGTCCCCCTGACAGGAATGTGGGCAGAAAAACAATTCTCATACCCAAGAAAAAAGCAAAAAGAAAGGGGGAGAGCCTCTACCCAGTTCAAGACCTTGAGGCTCTTCCATTGGAAACTTCAGACACTGACCCCCTTAGCTCTAGTGAGGAGTCAGAGCTAGAAGAGGAAGCGGCGCGGTATGAGGAAGATTGGCCGCCTTGTAATGGGCAGATGAAGCGGCTGCCGCCTTTGGCCCCTACGCGGACCATGCCTTCCACCCCTCCCCCTTATGAGATGTGTCCCAACTCCTTTTCTTTTCTCTCTGACAAGGTTAAGAGAAAGGTACAAGCCGCTTTTCCAGTTTTCGAGGCAGATGGTGGAGTACGAGTTCATGCCCCTGTAGAGTACAGCCAAATTAAAGACCTGGCTGAAGCGGTCCGAAAGTATGGGGTAAATGCTAATTTTACTATAGTAATGTTAGAGAGATTTGCCGGGCGTCCATGACTCCCGCCGATTGGCAGATGCTGGCCAAGGCTGCGCTCCCTACAATGGGCCAATATATGGAGTGGAAGGCTTTATGGCATGAAGCTGCACAAGCTCAAGCCAGAGCCAATGCTACGGCACCGACCCCTGGACAGAGAGATTGGACTTTTGATATGTTAACTGGCCAAGGTCCTTTTGCGGTGGATCAGACCGTATTCAGGCAGAAAAGAGACTTTGGTATCTCTGCCATTATCATAGGTGTGGTGGCAGCGGCTGCGGTTACAGGGGCCGTCACTGCTTCAGCCCTTGCGCTCTCTGGAACGATGCAGACCGCCAATACCATTAATGAGTTGTCTGCAGCTGCCACCTTAGCTCTAGACAGACAGGTATCCGCCAATACTCAAGTCCAGAGGGGCCTAATGCTGGTTAACCAGCGCATTGATCTTATTCAAGAACAACTGGATGTCCTTTGACAGCTAGCACAATTGGGCTGTGAACAAAAGTTGCCAGGACTCTGTGTTACTTCCATACAATATGATAGATTTACAAAAGCAGCTAACCTGTCTAAAAGTCTTTTACAGTATATGTTACAGAATTGGACCCTTAAATTTGATGACACCCTGCGGGAATTGCCGACAGCAATTATTCAGATCAACTCCACCCGTCTTGACCTGTCCTTGACCCGAGGGCCTCTCTTCATGGATTTCCTCGGGCAATTTCTTATTTCAAGGAATGGGTGGGGGTGGGATTGTTTGGAGCAGCGCTTTGCTGTGGGTTGGTGTTCCTCCTATGGCTCATCTGCAAACTCAGGGCCCAGACTAAAAGAGACAAGGTGGTCATTGCGCAGGCGCTTGTTGCCTTAGAACAAAGAGCCCCGGCCGGTGTTTGGCTGTCCATGCTTAAACAATAGCAGTAGGTCGCCAGCCAAACAGTTCTTGCACACCCGCGAGTCTAGTCTCATTGCACTGGGTAGAATGTTTGGTCTGAGCAGCTCTTGAGGGATGTCGAGCAAAGCATCGCACAAGGCGGCCATCGTTGTAGGCCACCTTGGGAGATATGTCATCTGCATGAGGGTTAAGTGCCCTAGTTTCCCTCCCTCTAAAAAACGGCACTGGGCGGGTCAGGAAAACCTCGGGCGCGCATGAGCTTAGGGGTCTTCTCCTGTACAAGGCCCAAGCTTTTGGTCAGGGGATTTGACCTCTATCTCCACCCTCTTAAGAGTGTCCTACTTTGCTTACAGAAATAAAAAGGGGGAGATGTTGGGAGCCGCCTGAGCACCCACATCCGCCATTACAAGATGGCGCCTACATTCGGCCGAGGACAAGTTGTAAACAGGCTAGTGCGCATGCACCTGGTAATTTCCCACTTCAGAATCTCAGCCTCTCTCATGGCGGCATCTGGCCTGGTGTGCGGGAGCCAATGGGGAAGCTCCATGTCCCAGGCAAGCGCTGTAACCCATATAAAGGGCGAGTGTTCTATTGTTCTGAGTCTCCACTCGTGGCAAGCTTATGCTCTCCCTCTCAAGAGGCATTAAAGCTTTTACTGCAGAAGGATCCTATGTGTGCCGCGTCGTTCTTGCTGGCGAGACCGTAGCGCGGGACATTCTTTGATTTCTTTCTTCAGAGACTTGAAGTTCTTGTCCTACAGATCTTTCACTTGTTTGGTTAGAGTGACACCAAGATACTTTATATTGTTTGTGACAATTGTGAAGGGGGTCATTTCTCTAATTTCTCTCTCAGCCTGTTTATACCTTTGAGTATAGGAAGGCAACTGATTTGCTTGAGTTAATTTTGTATCCGGCCACTTTGCTGAAGGTGTTTACCAGCTGTAGCAGGTCTCTGGTGGAGTTTTTTGGGTCACTTAAGTATATGATCATATCATCTGCAAATAGTGATATTTTGATTTCTTCCTTTCCAATTTGTTTCCCTTTGACTTCCTTTTGTTGTTTAATTGCTCTAGCTAGAACTTCAAGTACTATATGGAATAGGTAGGGAGAGAGTGAACAGCCTTGCCTAGTCCCTGATTTTAGTGTGATTGCTTCGAGTTTCTCTCCATTTAGTTTGATGATGGGCCACTGGTTTGCTGTATATTGCATTTACTATGTTTAGGTATGGTTCTTGAATTCCTAATTTTTCCAAGACTTTTATCATGAAGGGATGCTGAATTTTGGCAAACACTTTTTCAGCATCTAATAAAATGACCATGTGGTTTTTTTCTCTGAGTTTGTTTATGTATTGAATTACATTGATGGATTTCTGGGTATTGAACCATCTCTGCATCAATCAAATGAAGCTTACTTGATCATGGTGAATGACTATTTTGATGTGTTCTTGGATTCGGTCTGAGATAATTTTATTGAGTTTTTGCATCAATATTCATAAGGAAAATTGGTCTGAAGTTTTCTTTTATTGTTGGGTCTTTGTGAGGTTTTGGTATCAATATAACTGTGACCTCATAGAATGAATTTTGTAGTGTTCCTTCTGTTTCTAAGTTGTGGAAGAGATTGAAGATTATTGGTATTAGGTCTTTGATGAAGGTCTGATAGAATTCTGCACTGAACCCCTCTGGTCCTGGGCTTTGGTTGGGAGACTTTTAATGACTGCTTCTATTTCTTTAAGGGTTATGAGACTGTTTACGTGGTTTATCTGATCCTGACATAACTGTGGAATTTGGTACATCTAGAAACTTGTCCATTTCATCCAGATTTTCCATTTATGTTGCACATAGACTTTTGTAGTCAGATCCAATGATTTTTTTTTAATTTCTTCAGAATCTGTTCTTCTATCTCCATTTTCATTTCTAATTTTGTTAATTTGGATACTGTCTCTGTGCCCTCTGGTTAGTCTGGCTAAGGGTTTGTCTTGCTGATTTTTTCAAATCTTGCTGATTTTCTTAAAGAACCAGCTCTTGGTTTTGTTGCTTCTACTTGGTTGATTTCAGCCCTTAATTTGATTATTTCCTGCCTTATACTCCTCTTGGGTGTATTAGCTTCTTTTTGTTCTAGAGCTTTCAGGTATGCAGTTAAGCTGCTAGTATATGCTCTCTCCAGTTTCTTTTTGGAGGCACTCAGAGCTATGGGTTTTCCTCTTAACGCTGCTTTCATTGTGTCCCATAGGTTTGGATATGTTGTATTTTAATTTTCATTCAATTCTAGGAAGTCTTTAATTTCTTTCTTTATTTCTTCCTTAACCAAGTTATCATTGAGTAGAGCATTGTTCAGCTTCCATATGTATGTGGGCTTTCTGTTGTTGCTGTTGCCATTGAAGACCAGCATTATTCCATAATGATCTGATAGGAGGCATGGGATTATTTCAGTCTTCTTATATCTGTTGAGGTTTGTTTTGTGAGCAATTATATGATCAGTTTTGGAGAAGGTACCATAAGGTGCTGACAAGAAGGTATATTCATTTGATTTAGTAAGAACTGTTCTATAGATATCTGTTATAGATATCCATTTGGTTCATAACATCTGTTAGTTTCACTGTGTATCTGCTTAGTTTGTGTTTCCAAGATCTGTCAATTGATGAGAGTGGGGTGTTGAAGTCTCCCACTGTTGCTGTGAGGTACAATTTGTGCTTGAACCTCACTAAAGTTTCTTTTATGAATGTGGGTGCCCTTGCATTCAGGGCATAGATGTTCAGAATTGAGAGTTCTTCTTGGTAGATTTTTCCTTTGATGAGTATGAAATGTCCTTCCTTATCTTTTTTGCTGACTTTTGGTTGAAAGTCTATTTTATCCGATATTAGAATGGCTACTCCAGCCTGTTTCTTGGGACCATTTACCTGGAAAATTGTTTTCCAGCCCTTTACTCTGAGGTAGTGTTTTTCTTTAATACAGAGATGTTTTCCAGCAGCAAAATGCTGGGTCCTGTTTATGGATCCAGTGTGTCAGTCTATGTCTCTTTATTGGGGAAGTGAGTCCATTGATGTTAAGAGATATTAAAAAATAGTGATTTTGCTGCCTGTTATTTTCAATGTTGTTTTTATCTTTGTGTGGCTATCTTCTTTTGAATTTCTTGAAAGATTACTTTCTTGTTTTTTCTTGGGTGTAGTTTCCCTTCCTGAGTTGGCGTTTTCCATCTATTATTCTTTGTAGGGCTGGGTTTGTGAAAACATACTGTTCAAATTTGGATTTGTCATAGAGTATTTTGGTCTCACCATCTATGATCATTGAGAGTTTTGCTGGGTACAGAAGCCTGGGCTGGCATTTGTGTTCTCTTAGAGTCTGTATGAGATCTGCCCAGGATCTTCTAGCTTTCATAGTCTCTGGTGAGAAGTCTGGTGTAATTCTGATTGGTCTGCCTTTACTTGCCCTTTTTCCCTTACTGCTTATAATATTCTGTCTTTATTTTGTGTATTTGGTGTTTTGACTATAATGCGATGGGAGGAATTTTTTCTGGTCCAGTCTATTTGAAGTTCTATAGGCTTCTTGTATATTTATGTTCATCTCTTTTTTAGGCTAGGGAAGTTTTCTTCTATAATTTTGTTGAAGATATTTACTGGCCCTTTAAGTTTGGAATCTTCACTCTCTTCTATACCTATTATCCTCAGTTTCTATCTTCTCATTGTATCCTGGATATCCTTGATGTTTTGGGTTCAGAGCTTTTTGCTTTTTGCCTTTTCTTTGACTGTTGTGTTTTCTATGGTATCTTCCACACCTGAGATTCTCTCTTCCATCTTTTGTATTCTCTTGGTGATGTTTGCATCTATGACTCCTGATTTATTTTCTAGGTTTTCTAATTCCAGGTTTGTCTCCCTTTGTGATTTCTTTATTGTTTCTATTTCTGTTTTTAGTTCCTGGATGGTTTTGTTTATTTCCTTCATCTGTTTGATAGTGTTTTCCTGTAATTCTTGTTGTTTGTGTTTTCCTGTAATTCTTTAAGGGATTTTCGTGTTTCCTCTTTAAGGGCTTCTAGTTGTTTACCTGTGTTCTTTTGAATTTCTTTAAGGGAGTTATTTATTTCCTTCTTAAAATCTTTTATCATCCTCTTGAGATGTGATTTTACATCTGAATTTTCTTTCTCTGGTGTGTTGGGGTATCCAGGGCTTGCTGTGTTGGGAGAGCTGGGTTCTACTGATGCCAAATAGTCTTGGTTTCTGTTCCTTGTGTTCTTGCCCTTGCCTTTCACCATCTGGTTATGTCTGGTTAATTAGCTGGTCTTATTCTCTCTGACTATGGCTTGTCTTTCCTGCAAGCCTAGGTGTCAATACTCCTTGAAGACCAATTCTCTCTGAGTAGAATTTGGGTTTGGAGAGCTGTGAAACAGGATCAGCTCTGGAGTGCAGACAGAAACAAGAAGGATCTAATCTGCAGCTATCCCTAGTTTCCTGTGTCCTGATGGCTCTACAAGAGTCCTTCTTGGTCCAGTGAATTTGAAAACAAGTTATTAAGTTGCCTGTGCTTGAAGGTGTGTTGGAACTCCTGGGATACCAGCTCTGTCCTGACACTATTTGAGTATGAAGCCCTCTGTCACAGGATCCTCTCCCCAGCCACTGAAAGAAACCAGAAGCCCATTCCTCAATCTCTGTGTCCTGGGTATTTCAGGTGTCCCAGGCAGAGGTCTACCACCACTGGATCAGCGTTTTTGACTGTGGGATGACAAATCTATACCTCCACTTGATGCATTGTCCTTCTACTTGAGATGGACTGTACAAGTTCTTTCTCCCTACTGTAGGGCATTTCATCTAAGGTCTTTCCCTTTGAGTCCTGAGAGTCTCTCACCTCCCTGGTCTCTAGTACATTCTAGAGGGTCCCTCACCTCCTACTTCCTGAGGTTGCCTGTTTCCATTATTTCTGCTGACCCTCAGGGTTTCAGACCTGTTCTCTCAATATCTGATCATGTTCGGCTTTCCCCTCCCTGTCATTGCTCCCAACTATTTGCCACCATCCTTTTTCCCCCTGTGATTGCTTTCTTCTCCCTCCCAAGTGGGATTGGGGCATCACTTGGGTCCTTTGGTTTGTTAACCTTCTTGAGTTCTATGGATTGTATCTTGGGTATTCTGTAATTTTTGGATAATATCCACTTATTAGTGACTACATACCAAGTATGTCCATTTGGGTCTGAGTTACCTCACTCAGGATGCTCTTTTCTAGTTCCATCCATTGGAACATGGAGTTCCATCCATGTTGCCTGCAACATTCATGATGTTCTCATTTTTAACAGCTGAATAGTATTCAATTGGGTAAATGAACCACATTTCTGTATCCATTCATCCATATGGGGTATCTGGGTTATTTCCAACTTCTGGCTATTACAAATACAGCCATTATAAACATAGTGGAGTACATGCTCCTGTAGCATGGAAGGGCATCTTTTGGGTATATGCCCGAGAGTGGTATAGCTGAGTGTTCAGATAATTCTATTTCAAATTTTCTGAGGAATCTCCAGATTGATTACCAGAGTATTTGTTCCAGGTTGAAATTCTACCAACAATGAAGGAGTGTTCCTCTTCTTTCTCCACATTCTTCCCAACATGTGCTGTCACGTGAATTTATGATCTTGGCCATTCTGATTGGTGCAAGGTGGAGTTTCAGGTCATTTTGATTTGTATTTCCCTGCTAACAATGGACTTTGAACATTTCTCTAAGTGTTTCTCAACTATTTGAGAGTCCTCTGTCATGAATTCTCTGTTTAGTTCTATACCCCATTTTTTTGATGGGGGTTGTTTGGAATTTTGGAAGTTAGCTTCTTAAATTCTTTATATATTTTGGATATTAACCCTCTATCAGATGTAGGTCAGTGAGGTTTGTTCCAATCTGTAGGTTGCTGATTTTGTCCTATTGACTATGTCTTTTGCCTTACAGAAGCTTTTCAGTTTCATGAAGTCCCATTTATCAATACTTGATCCTAGAGTCTGAGCCACTGGAGTTTTGTTTTCATTATATATTATATTAATTATATTATAATCTTATATTATTGTCATGCTGTGGCAGTGTGTGGTGACAAACATACAATGCAGACTCTGTGGCAGTGTGTGGTGACAAGCATACAGTGCATGACTCGGAATCCCCAAGAAGCACAAGAAATAATCAGAGATTATAATTCAATCCCACAAGGTAAATCACAATGAATTTCCAAATGAGGTAGTCTAGAATTACATGCTTTAAAGGTCAGTGGTCACACAACATGGGCTGAACTCAACATACTAATAAAACACACACTCACAGATATACACAAACACACACGAGAGAGAAAACTATAACAACAAAGCAGCAAAAAATAAGAAATAAGTACACCAATAAAAAAGAAAATAAGAAAGAAAGCAAATAAAACTTTTAGCCGCGGAAGAGATCTGAAGTGACTTGTGTATTCTTTTCTGAATAAAATTGTTCCTGTGCAAGAACAAAGTATTCAGAAAATATTTACACAATTTCCACTGTTAGTGATGGGCTTGTGACTCAGTGGTCTTGCACTCAACTACCATGCAAGAGTCACTTTATGCTTGTCACCACACTGCCACAGAGTCTGCACTGTATGCTTGTCTCCACATTGCCATGGAGTCCCTTATGGTTTCCAGCAGTAGTCTCATGTGAAACTTTTTAATGACATTTTTCTTTCATCCTTTCTTTATGTTTGTTTGTTTATATGCATGTGACAAACTAATGACCATACATAAATTAGAAGGAAATTGCTTAGACCATTATTAGGTAAGAGTTATCTGGGTAACAATTCTAAAAGGTTATTATCTTTGAAGAATTGGTAAGAAAAATAAGATTCATCTTGCTAATCTTCTACAGCTTTTTCTACCAGGTGTTTGGAAGTCTCTTGTTCTCATGTGGTCTCCTGAAGTAGGTGGCTAGGATGGAGATTGGTATTTAGGGCATTTTAGTTTCAGACCATAAAAGGAAGTGGGAACAGCAAGATGAACAAAGGAAGAGTCTCAACTTGGGTCCAGCAGAGATTCAGTAAGCCTGTACCTAATAGAGCATCACAGTACATATACCTAAATCAACAAGACTCCTGCACATCTGCTTCCATCTCTAATTGCATTGAGGCTGTCATAGGAAGAGGAAACCTTTAGTACAAGTTGCATTCGATAGACAAGGAAAATGCTGATGTTTTTTTCTAACACCTGGGACAGGATTGTGTCCTTTCAGGAAGATGTGGGCAGCACATGTCTGTGGATTTTACAGTCTTGCCTAGTGTAGGACTCAGATATGTTTCCCATTTATTCAGGAAGTATTCCTTGTAGTGTTCCCTTGGGCTTCTATGTCTGGTCAAAATCATGAAAAGGAAATTAGTCAGACAAACTACAGTGATACTCTTATTTCCTCTGATGTTCATTTTAAGAGCCACTAGCATCCTATTGATGTGCACAAACTTTTCCATTCTCTGTCATCAGAACAGCTTCTACATGCTATAGGATATGATCTAGCAATGAATATCATGTTCACATGCCCATCCCAGCATTTGAATTAGTAAAATGAGTCCTGTAATCATATCTGACTCATGTTTTACGCATAAGCTCCTATATTGGTAGATTAGACTCCATTCCATATGCTACTGAGGAAATAGTTCAAACTTAGTGGTACTCAGAGAAACAAACCTGTACCTGGAATTAGTATTTATTAGTGTTAGAACAAATAACTGACCCTTTAAGGATGTAATTGTTCCAATATAGTCAGTTTTTAAAAAGTAGTTGGTTGGTCTTCTTGAAAGATATCACATCCTGGGCTCAGGATTAGCCTATGTTGTTAGCACATAGTTAACAGCAAAAACTAGATCAGGTAGTAAACAAAAGCCCAAGCTATTTGGATCTACATTCTGACAACCTTGGAAAGATAGCTGCAGGGAAGGACAACCTGAATTCTTCATGCTATAAGACAAGGCATCTTAGCAAGATTAAAGCCCTAGAAAGGTAGGCTCATTATCTAAAAGTATTACTTGAAAATTCCCATAAAGTAAAGCTGACTGTATTCAGCATTTTTGTAGCACTAGCAAAAATATAGCAATGTGTTCATCTAACAAATTGATGTTCTTTTAAATAAATGGATTGAGGTGAACCTTGCTCCATGTTAGGGAAGTCATTAAAATATTGTATTAAGGAAGTATTAAAATATTGGATGGCCTTTCCTTCCATCTGTGATCCACACTTTGCCTTCATATTTCCTCCCATGAGTATTTTGTTCACCCTTCTAAGAAGAATCGAAGCATCCACACTTTGGTTTTCCTTCTTCTTGGGCTTCATATGGTCTGTGAACAAAGTCTTGGGTATTTTGAACTTTTAGGCTAATATCCACTAATCAGTGAGTGCATACCAAGTGAGTTCTTTTGTGACTGTGTTATCTCACTCAGGATGATATTTTCAAGTTCCATCCATTTGCCTAAAAATTTCATGATGTCATGCTATTTAGTAGCTGAGTAGTATTCCATTGTGTAAATGTACCACATTTTCTGTATCCATTCCACTGTTGAGGGACATCTGGGTTGTTTCCAGTTTCTGGTTATTATAAATATGGCTGCTATGAACATAGTGGAGCATGTGTCCTTATTACATGTTGGAGCATCTTCTGAGTATATGCCCAGTGGTGGTATAGCTGTGATCTCAGGTAGTACAATGTCCAGTTTTCTGAAGAACCACCAGACAGATTTCCAGAGTGGTTGTACCAGCTTACAATACTACCAGCAATGGAGGAGTGTTCCTCTTTCTCCACATCCTTGCCAGCATTTGCTGTGACCTGAGTTTTTGATCTTAGCCATTCTGACTGGTGTGACGTGGAATCTCAGGGTTGTTTTGATTGCATTCCCCTGATGACTAAGAAAAGGCCATCCAGAGACTGTCCCACCTGGGCATACACCCCATATACAGTCATCAAACCTTGATGCTATTGTGTATGCTGGGAAGTGCTTGTTGACAGAAGCCTGATATCGCTGTTGCCTGAGAGGATCTGCCAGAGCCTGACAGATACACAGGTGTATGCTCTAAGCCTACCATTGGACTGAGCACTGAGTGCTTTAGGGAGGGAATTCCCTGATGAAGGAGTTGAAGAAGGGACTGAAGGAGCTGAGAGGATTCGCAGCCCCATGGAGGGAGCAACAATGTCAAGTGGACAGATTCCCCCCCCCCCAGAGCTCCTGGGAACTGGACCACCAACCAAGGAATAGACATGGGGGGACCCATGGCTCAGGCTGCATATGTGGCAGAGGATGGCCTTGTTGGACATCAGTGGGAGGAGAGGCCCTTGGGTCTGATGGTGTTTGATGCCCCATTGTAGGGGAATTCCAGGGAAGAAAAAAGGGAATGAGTGGGTGGGTGAGGGTGTACCCTCATATAGGTAGGAGAAGGGGAATGTAATAAGGGGTTTCCTAAGGGAAGACCTGGAAAGGGGAAAACATTTAAAATGTAAATAAAGAAAATATCCAAGAAAAAATATTGTAACAAGGAAACAGGAAATAACATTGGTGGGTTTTGTTTGTTTGTTTGTTTGTTTTTGGTTTATTTTGTTTATTAATGAGATTGTCCCTATAGACTCATATATTTGAATGGTACCCAGTTAGTGGAACTTTTGAGGAAGGATTAGTGATGTTTTCTTATTGGAAGAGATATGTCACTAGGGGCAGGGTTTGAGGTTCCCAGTGTGCCTCTCTATGCCTCCCACTTGCAGATAAAAATTGGTGCTTTCATCTGTTGTACCAGAGCTATGTTGCCATATTCCCACCAGGATAACCACAGACTCACCTTCTGAAACTGTAACCTCCCCCCCCACACACACACACCAATAAACTCTTCTATAAGGTGCCTGGTTCATGGTTCAGTGTTAACTCTACATGAACAGGGTTCCCTTGTGGTATTATACTAGAAATGACCCAGAGGTCTTTTGAATGGATTTTGATCTCTGGTTCCAGAAAACAAGAAAAATATTTCGGCTCTGTGCTCTTCCCTGTTCCAGAGACAGCCACATCTTCTTGTGCAGTGCCAGCCTTGTCTGGTAAACAAGATGGTGAAGGTAGGTATGAACAGATTTGGCCGTATTGGGCACCTGGTTACCAGGGCTGCCTTCTGCTCTTCAGCTGGCAAAGTGGAGATTGTTGCCATCAACGACCCCATCCTTGACCTCAACTAGATGGTCTACATGTTCCAGTATGACTCCACTCATGGCAAATTCAACAGCGCAGTCAAGGCTGAGAATGGGAAGCTTTTCATCAATGTTAAGCCCATCACCATCTTCCAGGAGTGAGATTCCGCTAACATCAAATGGGGTGATGCTGGTTCTGAGTATGTCTTGGAGTATACTGGCATCTTCACCACCATGGAGAAGGCTGGGGCCCACTTGAAGGGTGGGGCCAAAAGGGTCATCATCTCTGCCCCTTCTGTTTGCCCTCATGTTTGTGAAGGGTGTGAACCACGAAAAATATGACAACTCACTCAAGATTGTCAGCAGTGCATCCTGTACCACCAACTTCTTAGCCCTCTTGGCCAAAGTCATCCATGACAACTTTGGTATCGTGGAAGGGCTCATTACCATGGTCCATGCCATCACTGCCACTCAGAAAACTGTGGATAGCCCCTCTGAAAAGCTGTGGAGTGATGGGCATGGGGCTGCCCAGAACATCATCACTGCCTCCACTGGTGCTGCCAAGGCTATAAGCAAGGTCATCCCAGAGCTGAACGGGAAGCTCACTGGCATGGCCTTCTATGTTCCTACCCACAATGTATCCGCTGTGGATCTGACATGCAGCTTGGAGAAACATGCCATGTATGATGACATCAAGAAGGTGGTGAAACAGGCATCTGAAGGTCCACTGAAGGGCATCCTGGGCTACACCGAAGACCAGGTTGTCTCCTGCGATTTCAACAGCAACTCCCACTCTTCCATCTGTGATGCTGGGGCTGGCATTGCTCTCAATGACAACTTTGTAAAACTCATTTCCTGGTATGACAATGAATACGGCTACAGCAACAGGGTCGTGGATCTCATGGCCTACATGGTATCCAAGGAAAAAGAAGCCAGGACCTCCCACCCCAGCAAGGACACAAGAGCAAGAGAGAGACCCTCGGTTGCTGAGGAGTCCCTGTCCCAACTCAGCCCCAACACTGAGCAGCTCCCTCACAATTTCCATCCCAGACCCCCATAATAACAGGAGGGGCCTAAGGAGCCCTCCCTACTCTCGAATACCATCAATAAAGTTCTCTGCACCCACCTCCTCTTGTGCTTTCATGAAGTGTTGGCAGAGAATTGTGGGAGGTGAAAAAAGCTCCAAAAAAAAAAAAAAAGGAAAGAAAGAAAAAAAGAAAGAAAAATATTTCTTTATGAAGAATTAAGAAACCCCTCTTTTGTCTGCTCTAAGGTAGTTGCAAATGTTTGTTTACCAGTAGGGCATAACTGAATTGTCCTATATTCATATGACTATTTAGAGGATCATTGATACAAAGTTGTACATAGTTTAGATCCACCAGCTCTCTTACAAGGAAATACTTTTAAAAATTCCCTGCAGATTTTTCACATGAAGGCACTGCTTCAGTAAAGACAGTTTTCTACCCTTGAAATAATACTGACACTTTGACATAACTTTACATGCTGATCTCTTTAACTTGACCTAGTACAGTTTATGGAAGATCCTGTCTGATTTTCAGTTTTCTAACAAGTGAGACAAGCATAACTTGTAAGACTTTGTATTGGTTTAAAGAGTAGAAACATCATAGATGTTTACTCTAGCTCCCAGGCTAACAGCTACTGGTTGTTGTTATTACTACAGAGAGATTAAAGTTACTTTCTACTTTTCATCAAAGTTCCCTCTTCATTTTAAAATCAGATAACTTAAGTAGATCACAACCAACTAGCTCTACTGGCCTCATTGTGCACACTTAATTTAAGTGATATGAAGCAGGATCCCCTGAGGCAAATATCTTTCATTGTATGTTGCTGAAACGATAAATACGTACTGTGAGCATGACATCAGTGTACCTTTTAAGTAAATTACCCTCCTGTGATCACAAAGGGAACACCAACCCTACTGCTACAAAAAAAATTTTTTTTTTGTTTGTAATTATTTGTAATGGAAACACTGTAATAGGAACCGTTACATTGCTTGCCATAAGGGCTAATTAAATTATATGTTGAATACATGTGCAGTTGATTTAAATGCCTTAATTCTATTCTGCATTGTTATGGAAAATGCACATATGCTTGCAGATCCTAATGTAGTGCTTTATTCCATTATCCTAAGTGGTTTGCTTTCTGTCTGATGAAAGGCATGCAAGGAGAGAAGTGTGGCTGTCAAATGCCCACTGCAATAAGAAAGCAGTTACTCCAGGAAGTGCCATAATAATGGTTAGTATCTTCTGGGAATATGAATTTTATCATTTCATCTGTCCTTGTTTCTGAAGATTGTATCACTTAGATATATGAGAGAAGATGCAAGGAATTCTGGGATTGAGAGATGTCTGAGAAGACTGAGTTATTCATGTGTGGTTATGTGCTGAGGGTACATCATAAGAAAGGAGGCATCAGCAATTTCATCTAGATGTAGAATATACTTACTGAGAATGTAATAGCTACCATGTTACTCAGTGGTACCACTGTATGTAACTTCTGTTATCTGTTCATGACTGGAGTGTCATAATATAGCACCACACTACAGCAGCTTATTTCAAATGCCAACATGCAGACCCTGTTGATCTTTAAAGTATTAGACTTCCATAGGACACAATTTTTCAACATTATTTTAAAAGAGAAACAGAACAATAGCAGCAACAACCTTTTGCTTCTAGCCTTAAAGAAAGGGGTGAGACAATCTCCTGTGAAATGAGAATAAAGGTAGATAAAAGACTTTTGTTTTATTTTTAAGACTTTGTCAAATAAAGCACAAAAACTTTAATGTGCTCTAAAATTCTCATCCATTCCTGAGTTGTTAAAAACGTTAAAGATATCAGAATAGGGTAAAGAAGAGGGATGGCAAAGAAACGTGGAGGAAGAGGAGGAAGAGGAGAATGAATTTGAAAGGGAAAGGGAATAACATAACAAACCTCCTGAGAATGTGCATAAGACCAAAAAATAATTAATTTACCATTACAGTCTCCAAATCACTGAAGAAATTGTATGCAATTAGCTAATTGTATAGATGTTGTAAAAAAGAAAATATCCAATCAAACTGCAAATATATATTGGGTAAGCTTGTTTCTGTTCTTTATTCATTAAGAATCAATAATCATGCTGTCTATACTTGAGTTCCTGATAAAGAGAAGTAAACCATTCTTGTCAGGTTATTTCCTAATAAGAAATTTCATGTTTGTGTTAATGGAGATAATTAGCATTTATATAGGACGGTAAACCTTATAATGTATTTCTGGTGTGAACAGGGAGTAGGAATTGCTCAGGTTGTTGAGGGACAGAGACCTGACTCCTTTTCTTGGCTAGAAACTAGAAGCATCACTATTTCTATCCTGACTATAACGTCAAAATGCCAGAATTATGTTCTCATTATTACTATGGCCCCTCCAGAAGATGTGCATAGGATGTGACTGAATCTCCTCCCCAGCCACCTCCATCCTTTCTGATGAGCAGGTTTAGGACTGAACCTCTGGATTCTCATGGCTATTTATTCTTTGGCCATTTTGTACTCAGCTGCTGTCTCAATTTGTCTTCTCTAAGTTTCCAGTCAATCCACATTCAAAGAGTGTCGCTAGGACAGTATAACTCCATCTATTTGGGTTTCCTTGATCTTCCTCTAAGGCTTAGAAAGCAGCAAGAAAGAAGGACTTAAACTTACCCAAAGCCTGGATTCAACCCATCTTCCAAGTGATATTAGGGTCTCAACTCTTGAAAGGGTAGTGTTACAAGAATAAATAGGCTTGTAATTCACTAATAATGAATCCTTCCCTTATTACTCACTTTGGACACTCCCTTCAGTTTCCTGGTTTGAGGATACATTTTAACTGTCAACTGACACAAACAATGTAGGAAAATCTAGCCATTGTGCTTGACACCATTCACTGGATTTGGGACATGGATTACATAACTGTGGAGAAGAGCTATGTACAAGTGAGTTATGCAGTCATCTCTTTGTGCTCTTGACTTTGGATGTGATTAGTTGCTTCAAGTTCTTACCTGTAGCTCTCTGTAAAGACAGACTATAGCCTGGAATTGTAAGCCCAAATAACTATTTTCTTCTTTAAAGTTGCTTTTGTTATAAGACTCTGGGGAGCCTTAGCTTACCAGAGACCCCTGAGTGAATACCATGGAGTTGGGAATCTATGCAAAAGAAAAAAAAAAGAGGAATTTATTATTCTAGCATGTTGGGGTTGCCCTGCACATAAAAGAGGGAGAGAACAACCATGTGCAGCCTGTTCAGTGAGATTTTATAGTTTTCAGAGCAGCAGCCATTAGGTACAATGTGATTGGCAGAACAATGTGACTTTTAAACTGACTGATCTTTAGGGAATGATGTTGTAGAGGCTTAATCAGTCCTTCACTTCCAGCCTGCATGCTTTCTAACCTGTTTCTTCCAGGAGGGGAGGGTGCCCACATGCTCAGGGGCCTGGTGGAATTTTCCAAAATTCCTGAGCTGACCTCTTCATTTTTCCCCTTTTCTTGTATATGCTTCAATCCTGAAGCTATTGTTGGTAGCTATGCAGCTCATACTCCTAGTCTTCTGTATCTAGTTCTTTGTATTTCTTTAAGATCGTTAGCTGTACTGTACCTATGCTTTCCTATACAAAACAGACCAAGCAGTTCAAACTTTAGGAGCCAAAGGTCAAAAATAGCAGAACAATTAAGGGTCCTAACAGAGTGGATATGAGGGTGGTTAGCCAAGGGGAGGAATTAAACCAAGATTTGATTTGAACTAGCCCTGACTCTGTTTTCTCTCTCTCTCTCTCTCTCTCTCTCTCTCTCTTCCACTTGGCTAACCCTTCTCTTACCTTGGCCATTGAATCTTTAACAAACCCAGAATGTTCTATATAAAAGCAACACTCTTCAGCTAAGGCAGCACATAGCCCTCCTTGCTGGAGGAAACGTTAAGTCTAATCCTCTCCTATTCTGTAGTACTACTTCTGATAAGGAAGTTGGTGATTCTTTAAGATGACTGATAGAAGTTTCTATTCTCTTTATATCTAAATCAATGGCTGCCCTCAAACTGTCATAATTTTTCCTTTGTAAGACCAAAGAGGAGGTCCTGGTGGCTGCTCTTGCTACCCCCAACCGCAACAGAGGGGAGACAGTGAGTGCTGTAATAGGTTTGGCAAACAGCCACATAGGATGGGGGTACCACCAGGCAGTCATGATCAAAGCTGAGTGATCTAGAGCTTGAGCAGATTGTATATCTTCTGTACTGTTCAGCAGGGGCCTCTGGGGAGTGGGGCATCTCCAGGTTTCACATGGAAAATGTGCACCCAGGCCACAATATTGTCTACCTTGAGGACTGTGGGAATAATGAGTGGTACCAGGAAGGGTCCCTTTTATTGGGGTTCCAGCAACTGTGCCTGATGCCTTCTTACATAGATCCAGTCACCAGTCTGGAAGTGGTGAGGGGTCTCTGGCATCCCTGGAGCATTTAAGGCAGACAGCTTGGGCCAAATCTCATGCTACAGGATACCTCTTGGGAGAGCTCAGTGGACATCAAAGGAGTTGGGATACCACACAGGATCTCAAAAGACATCAGGATAAAGTGTTAGGGGGCTTGGAACTGGGCCAAGGGGAGGGGAATCACCCAGTCTGAGCCAGCCTCCAATGTCAATTTAATTAAGGTCTCTTTTAAAGTCCTATTTCTTCTTTCTACCTGGCCTGCACTCTAAAGACAGTATGCACAATGAAATTTCCAATCTGGCCCCAATACTTTTGCCAATTCCTAGCTTATCTGAGAGATGAAGGTAGGTCCACTATTGGACCCAATTACCTTAGGAACCCTGAACCTGGGAAAAAATCTCTTCTTGGATCTTCTTGGCCACCACCAGAGCCATCTCCAGTTTTGTGGGAAAAGCCTCTACCCATCCTGAAAAAGTATCTACAAAGTAAGTATTTAGAACCATATTTTCCAGGGTTAACTTCAGTAAAATCTACCTCCCAGAAGACTCCTTGCCTATTTCTTCTTGATCTTTTTTCTGTGACTATCTTGGTGTGGCAGACATTCACCTGTTGACAGACTTTGCAATTCCCTATTATTTTCTCTACTAGGTATCTTAGGTTCATGATGAGCATCCTGGATCTCTTAATGGCTTCTATCAGCTTTATGCTGCCCAGGTGAGTCCATTTATGCATCTGTCATAGCAGATTTCGGGCCTGGTCCTGAGGGAGGATGACTTTTCTTTCTTGAGTTTTCCATTGATATTTACTCTTGACATAGTAGTTGGTAGGGTAGCTAGAGATATTGGCCTTCTCCTCCTTAGTGTAGACTATGTGGGGTCAGCCCTTGTCCCAATGGAGGCATATTTTAACTTCTCTGCTGGTGGTTTGTTAAGCTTTTTCATTGGATCAGCACAGGTACTGTGTCTTTAAGGGCTACTTCCTTGGCCACTTTATCACCTAGATTGTTTCCTCTAATTATATGGCTCTCCCCCTTCTGGTGGCCAGGACAGTGGATAATGCTCACCTTGGTTGGCCAAAGGAGGGAAATTAGCAGGGCCTTGATTTCAGCCTATTTTTTTAACCTCTCTTCCATTTGATGTTAAAAGTTCTCTCTTTTGGTAAATTGCCCCGTGTATATGTGTGGTAGTGAAGGTAGACTTGCTGTCAGTGTAGATGTTGATCTTTTTGCCTGCCCCCAGGTCTAAGGCTTTGCTTAGAGCTATCAGCTTTGCCTTTTGGGCTGATGTTCCCAGAGGAAGCAGTTCCACCCAGAACATCTGGCACCAGTACACAATGGTGGCCTCCACCTTTCGTTTTCCCTCACCAGGTAGCTGCTGCCATCAATGAACCAGGTTACCTCATCATCAGCGAGCAGCTGGTCCTCTCCATCTCTGGTCCTCAGCTAGAATCTGCTGGCCATCATGAGCTGGAGATTAGAAATCAGGGTCAGGTAGCAGAATGGCCGAGTTGAGGGCCACTGGTGACATGAAAGTCACCTGATCTGAGTTTAGCAAAAGAGTCTGTTAGAGAGGAATGTGCAGCTGAGGCTTTGTATTCCAATACTCCCAGCTTTTCCAAGAGGTGTTTAGTCGCCTCTAGATAGTCCTTCTTGGTCTCAGACGAAATTAATAAGTTAGGTAAAAGAAGGCATGTACCAACAGGGTATATTGGTTAGGCACAGTGGGGTGTATGTCAGCAACCTGCCAGTTTACCTCTCATAGGTCCTGTTACCAGGCGATAGTCTTGGGTCCCAGGTTTCTTCACAGGCAGGAAGGAGTATTCCAAGCTGATTGGCACTTCTGCAGGATCCCTTGTTCTAGGAGCTTGGTAATAAGGGGCCTGATTCCATCTTGGGCCTCCCTTGACATTGGGTATTGGCACACAGACACCAGGAAGTCTTGGGCTCTGAGCTCCACATGGATGTGGGGCTGGTTGGTGGCTCTCCCCATCCCTGCTGTCTCTTCCCAGGCCTGGGGAAAGGCCTTAAGCCACCAGTCTAGATTCTGGGGTGCCTTGTCCAAAGTCTCAAACAGCTTTTATTCATCCTGTAGCTTGAGAGTCTGGACTTGGAGTGGTTCTCCCTGGGTACCTTTAACTTGGAGCCCCTCCAGGAGGAAATGGATCTGGACTCCCATTTTGGTGAGCAGGTCTCGGCCAAGGAGAGGTTAGGGAAAGTCTGGAATGACCCTAAATGAATGGGATACCTGGTCCATACCTAAGTCCACTGTTCTTTGGGTAGTCAATGAATACATTTTGGTACCAGTGGCTTCTTGGACCCAAGATCTTTTCTTGGAAACAGGGCCATTGGCTTGGAGGACCAAGTTTTGAGCACCTGTGTCCACCAAGAATTGAGTGGGTTTCCCCTCCACTCTCAGAGTTAGCCTGGGTTTGGGGATGGGGTCTAAACCCTGTGTCCCTTAATCACTGTCTTCACCTAAGGCTAACACCTTTGCCACTTGGGTGTACTTTTCCCAAGGCCTGGAATTTTCTGCTCTGGGCTTCTGTTTTTTAGGGCACTCTCATGCCCAAAGGCCTTTCTCCTTGCAGTATGCCCACTAGTCCTGTTCCATCTCTCTTCTCTGCTTTCCTTAACTACTGTAGTCAGGAATCTCCATAAATTCCTACCTTGTCACTTTTCTTCCTTCCTCTTTCTCTGCTCCTTCTACTCCCCTGTCTCCCTGGTATGGTAGACATTCTCAGCAACCTGCACTAAATCCCTCCTGTCTTTCTAACCTCTGAAGCTTTTTCTTGATATCTCTACTAGCTTTGTGCTCCTCACTGCTGGGGTCATAAGGTGTATACTGACAGAATGCCTCCATGAGACACTCTAGAAAGGCTGTGGGCAACTCATCTATCTGGTCTCTGCTTAAACTCACATACCTTGGTCAGATTTGTGGGTTGTCATGCAGTCCCCTTGAGACCTGCCAAAGGAGTCTGGTGGTGGACCTTCAGGTGCCCCTTACCTTTTGCAATAGTCAGTGAAAGCCCACTGTCAATGACAGCCTGGTCAATCAATGGTACCTAAGG
>JADRCH010000014.1:3976852-4077556 GCA_019843965.1 Rhynchomys soricoides
GGGGGGGGGGGGTACAATGGCCCTGGTCCCGTATGGACTGAGAATCCCGGGACCAATGTTGGTGCTTGCAGGGCCATGAGGGCCAGGGTAGGGGGATATGGAGGAGGAGGATCTTGAAGTAACAGGTCCCAATCTCTCTTCCTTTGCTTCTTTATTCCAGATGGCCAGAACCTGTGAGGTGGGCCTTTCAGAAAGAAAGGCTTTTATCTATGAAGGGTAGGGGTTCTTCCACTAGATTAGTTCAGGTAATTATATAGGGCACTTGATTCAGGTGGCACTGATAAGTTTTCTCCTCTTCCTCTAACTTCCCTCCAGTGGTTAACTAGGATGTTTAGCAGGGTAGATTCAGTCTGTCCAATGTCCAAAAAAACTCATCAGTTTAAGTCCAAGAACACAAAACAGGATACCAACAAACACAGAAGAAAACAATCAACACAGAGATAGCTTGAGCCTGACACGGGTGAGTAACCAGGTTCAAGAACACTGAGAGAGACAATCAACACACAGTTTTTCCCCTTCCATGGGCACAGAAAGTTCATCCCTTCCATGGATGCAGAACAGACTTACTCAGCGAGCTCCAGCTGCGCTGAGACAAACCAGGTGGCCCTGCCAATACAGCAGGAGCAAGATAAACCCGGTTACAGCAAGACTTGCTGTTTCCAGAAGGAGTGGAGCCTTCCTGGCTCCTTCTGGAAGAAAGAATTCCTGAAGCATCTTCCAGGCCTCCAGAGGTAGTGATATTAAGGCACTTCTGCCTGACGCACTTGACCGCCCCAAACACCATGGACTCTCCAAGTCCCCCAAAGCATGCAAGCAAACTAAAAGTTCAAACAGACTTACAGACTCAGACTCTGACAAACAATGAGACCAACAACCGCAGTATCTCCTCGAGCCATTCCTCAGATCCACGTGTCCCCTAGAGGGTTGATTCCCTGCCAATGCACCAAATTTAAGACTGAGGAGCCTTAGCTTACTGGATGACCACGCTCTTCCCCCCCTCCCCCCTGAGTGAACACCAATGAGTCTGAATGAAAAAAGCAAGAGGAATTTATTGTTCTAGCATGCTGGGGTCACCCTGTATTCAAAGGAGAGAAGTAATGACAATATGCAGCCTGTTCAGTGAGATTTTATAGTATTTAGAGCAGTGGCCATTAGGTACAATGTGATTGGCCGAACAGTGTGACTTTTAAACTGATTGGTCTTTAGGGAATAAAGTAATCAGCCCTTGTTTCCAGTCTACATGCTCTCTAACTTGTTTCTTCCAGTAGGGGAGGGGTGCCCACATGCTTGGGGGCCTGGTGGAATTTTCCAAAGTTTCTGAGCTGACCTCTTCATTGTCAGAGTATTTTATCACAGCAACAGATACAAAACTAATATTTCTGATTAATCTATAAAGGGAAGTTTCACAATTGCCCCTACTTAAGATTTAAAATATCTTACCAAAAGATGGTAGTATAAGGGCTTTGTTGAGTTTCATAAAAGGAAAGCTACTTCCTTCTGGTCAATAGAATATGGTCGGCATTCTTTCTCCCTCTAGTCCTGGAGAGAGACATGACATTTCAATCTGTTCCAGTGATTAAAATACCACATACTATTGTCACCTCCCCTAAGTTCATCCAAATAGGCCTGTCAATCACTTGGCCAGGAGACTACCCCACAGGAAATCTGATTCACTTGAGAAAATCCTAAGAAAATGAAAGAACTATTAATCCTCTTAGTAAGATGATATACATGTACTTCCCAGAATTCCCTCCCTGTCTGTATTTTGCTGTTGTTGTTTTGTTTTGTGTTTTGTTTAATGTAATGTCAATTATAAGTTTGCCATTTTCTTTTCTTCTGTTTTTCTTTCAAATACTGGCCAAAAGCCTAAGCTTACTTTTCTCTGAAACTTTTGGCTTTCTTACTCATTCTTAAAGAGCCTTTATCTCCCATTCACCTGCTTGTCTATATCCAAGTATAACTTATAAGACATGATGGTCATGCCTTCTTTCTGGCAGCTACCCAAGTTTTCAGTTTATCTGCTCTATTGTTTTTCAAACTCTAATGAGAAACTCCTCCAGACTCCTTTCTGAGATCCTTTATAAATTATTTTATTAACAAATCTAAGAACCATAAAAGAAACCCCAATTTTTAAATGACACTTCTATCTTTTAAAATTTTAGAAAACAATTTATTGAGGAAGATTTGGCTATCAAAAGTCAAAAGATATAATTTCATTTCTTCAAAAGATGCAATTAAATCCCATGGCAGGAGAAATTTTGATCAATAAAAACAACAAGAAATCTAGCAACCATTTAAACTTTTATTCTCTACTCAAACTCAGGTATTTCTCCATGTCACTAGGTAAAACAACTATTAGGCCTGGGATGTGGATCTCATTTTCCTTTCTCTCAAAGGTAATTCAAGAAAGACAAATCTATCTGGTTCCAATTTTAATTAGTCATATTAGTAGAATACTACATGAGACCACCCTTTGCTTCTCCATCACCATGCTGTCTACCAAATCAATTCAGACAAAGTACACAGACTGATAAGCTGAGCACATTACAGAGGGAAGGGCCGAACATTTGAAGGATATAAGTTGGCCATAACATGAAAAGTCTTGCAGTGAAGATCATTCACACTGTGTGAGAGTGGCCATGAGTAGAGAGAATATTGTGCCAACATATATACTATGTATTCATGCACGCATATGAAGATACATATACAAGTACACTTGCTATACAGCATGTCTGCAAAGTCAGAGAACAACCTCAAATGCTGGTCTATGCTGGCCCATGAGCTTTTCTACCTCCCATCCTACCATAGAAGCCCATTACCACACTTGGCTTTCCATGAGGATTTGAACTTGGGTCTTTATGCTTGCTCAGCAAAAACTTTAACCATAGAGCCATCTCATGAGCCCCTAGGCTTTATGTTGTTTCCTAAAGTCTCAAGAATAAACAAATGTCTTGAAGTGTCATCACTAGTGCAGGTGAATGACACTTTTCTGTTTTATCAGAAAGTCTCAACTAGATATTATGAGACTTTGGCAACTTAGACTGTCACATCTTTATCCAAGACCAAAGGTATAATTCCTATCCCATACCTTTGGCCAAAATGTTATCTAACAAAGTAGATTTAAAAGAATAAAGAAATAAAAATAGAGATCTATAAAAATAACCAGAAGGAAGCAGCTCTCCTTCTAACAGCCCCAACAAATTCCAACTCCCCAGTCCCCTTCACTCATTTTTATCGGACTTAAATCTTAGGAGACAATTATGGTATTTCTTTGTTCTATTCACTTATGACTTCAGATTTTAAGGAGGGGCAATTGTAATACTTTCCACTTCCTTAAAGTTAGTGTACAGTTCTAAATGCAGGAATTAAAGGCAGAAATGTTTGGAGAAGCACTCTCCTCCATGGTCCTCAAGCCTGATCATTTCTAGCTAGCAACCTGACCACCACTCATACTTCATGTTCCTGGCATGACAAATCTTAGTATCTGAAGTTCACTATATACTTGGCAACATAACTGCTAGGTCAGAATTTCTTGTACCTGGTGTGTGATCTCTTCCCATAGATACTTCTGCCAGGGTGTCTTGCTAGTGTTGACTTCAACATTATCAGCCAAGCCTACACCTCTGATAGCTACTGTTACAATACAGGTCAACCTTCTGCTCAGATCATGAACATCTAAGCAGTGTCTCTTTCTTCTCATACCTGATTCTACTTAAAGGCCCCAGATAAACAGGCTCCAAGCTTTTTCGGGCTGTGAGTGGCACCACACATAATGGATACATATTAACTTAATGGAACTCTTCTCCCCAATTACCAGAATGCGAACTCTCCTTCCTTTCTCTGCTGCTATGTAATTAAAGACAGTCATATCTCAAGCATATACTGTAGACTACACATCAACCACAGACTATAATTCCCAAGTCCCTACGAAACCTATAAAAGAAAGAATCACCCACCCAAGTTTCAACTCTCTTCAGAGCCCCCAAAAGCTAGTTGTCTATCTACATTTTAATAAGATTACTTTCCTAAATATTCTCATCCAAAAGCACAAACTGCTTCAGTATCTCCATTGAACTTCAAACAGAAACTTTTGTTCTACTAAAAGCTCAGGTTAGCAATTGGATCACAAAGCTCTTCATGAAATGTATTTGTCAAATTTTTGAAACCTTATTAAAGAATTGATACCTGGTAACTCTGTGGCAGAAGCTAAGTCTCCATAAAAAGCAAGGACAAGGACGAGTCATGTTAGATTTTAAGCTATTCATGTAGCCTAAGAGAAAAGGGGGAAGCAATTATGTAACCTAAGATCAATCAATAACCTATTAAAATAAGTAAAATGCATTGGGAGAAAAGAATAGATGAAGGCAGTCATGATGCTTGACCTTTTCATTCAGTGGAGAAGAAATACATGATCTCTGTTCAAACTGAGTCTAGAAATTATACAGTTCACATGGGCTCAAAGATGACCATTCTCAATATTACTCAGTTTTTGTCCAATTTCCACCAAAGACTAACAAAGTCACACAAAGGAGGATAGTATATTGCCATTTATCCCTTCAAATCCTTCTCACTCTCATCAGTTCTTTCTTCCTTTTTCTTAATTTCTACATATGTGCTGCTCAATCCTTGCTGTATTTCCTAATTCTTCTTGGGTGTGAAACTATGCACTTAGAAGCTACTGTCTTCTCAGGGTGGTTTTGATTACCATTGATTACTTTCCACTCTAACTTCTGGAGTTAAGTTCACCAAGAGCAGGAAAAGGCTTTGTCATATTTAAATAGCCTACATCAGCTCTCCCCCATGTCACTGATTATAACGTCCCTCTTCTGATCAAAGTGATCATGCATTTCTCCCTTGGGGTTCAGCATAGGACAACAGGTTACATTGATTCACACTAGACAATGTGCACAGCTTCCCAATTCCTCTTCTGCTTTCCATTGCTGTGAAGTATTACACAAATTAATTCAAGGAACAGCCCTTTATATTCCAAAACTTCCAAAGATAAAATAGCAAAACCATAGACCTCAGAGTCTATTGCACAATGTTAATGTGCAGTACAGCAAAAATCTAGGAAGGTAAATTATTTAAAGCCTCATTTCCAGTTCTTTTATCTATTTTTTTTAATGACTTGACTGTCTGGGAAAGCAAGTTTTTCCTTTTTGCCCGGCTCTAAGCAGCTTGAAATTGAGTTAGAACAGACTTTAGCAAACCGTCATGAAGAATATGTATTTACTAGTTTAAAAAGCTTCCTGGAAGATTTAGTAGAGCAGGGGTATTTTAACCACAACCCATTAACCCTATTTATCATCCATTAAAAATGTCTAAGTGTGAAAGCATTTTCAATCTACACTAATATGCCTAGTATTGATATAGCATATATACTTAATTTCCATACTGTGTTACATAGCTGTATTGTGTGTTTCTGAATCCAGAGGTGGTAGATCTCACAGCTTCAGGATGTCATTCCCACACAGCTAGAGAGTGTGACCACAGAAAAGTGGTTTCTAGCTTCATTGCAGCAGACACCAGAGGTATGGAGCTCATTTCTCATCTTTTCAGTTTCCAGGCCAGGAAAGGAAACTGTGAGCATAAAATAAGCACTATAAACTATAATGGTCTTGCAAAAGTGCAATCATCACCTCAAAGGTGATCAAGATAGTTTATTCTGAAGCCAAATGTGAGTTACCCAGCCTAGTATCACAGATTTAGGACTATACTAAATCTCATGTTCTAATGTAGTTGCTAACCATTTCATGAAGTTTTATGGTACCAGAACAAAGAAAGTCATAAATAAAGGCACTTTTAAAATACACTGATGGACATATTAGATAGTCAGCTTAAAGCAAATCAGATAAATGTTTGTTATAAACCCCAGATGTTATCTGGCAATATTCCTAACTTTGGTGGAAGCTTGTGATCCCTTAGGTTAATGTATCCCTTAAGGTTTTACCTGTTAGTTCAGAAGCAGTGGTAAAAAAGGGGACCAAAAGATAGCCTAAGATAAATTGTAATGAAGCTCTGAACATCTGACATTCCAATCCCTCCACCATCACTGAAGTTCTAATCAGTTAATCAGCTTTAAGGAAGCTTCAAGGTACAGTGTAGCTCCTTTGAAGAAGTTTTATTCACAGTACAATCATCTCTCCTGTGTGTGCCTGTGTGTGTTAGGAGAGGTTTGTGGGTATCTCCTTATTTTGTCTATTTTCTCTGTTCATTTGCATTATATTGAGTAAACATTTATTTTGTGTTACTGGTGGCAGTTGGTGCAGTAAATAGGATTTATAATTATTGAAAATTTTCTATAATCTTTTCTTTATGTTAAATAGCTTTGGGCATTGTTTCATTAGATACTCACAGCTCTGATTTAAGCAGTACAGGTATTAGGGCTGTGTTGAGAAGGGTTGGTGGTTACATCCAGGGGGATTTCAGGGAACCTTGTGTTAGAACTAATAATTGAGCTGAGACACAATAACAGCAGAGGTAGGGGCAGTTTATTAAGGAAGACACACCTGACAAGGGAGAAGCATGATGGAGCAAAGGAAAGGTTCAGCATCTTGAATTGCCTGGCTACACAGAGAACTGTGGCTTGTATAATACATTTTAAGGGTAGGCTATCTCACTCATACTCTGTCTCATGTATATACAGATTTATGTGGCAGTTGTCCCATTAATACCTTAAACTTCCACCCAAGTCACCTTCCAACAGAGTGTCATTATGCCAGTGTTTACGTTTACTTGGAGAGGGGCTTCCGTCTTCCTCTTTACCAAGTGTTTTCTTGTTTGAGTGTTTGTTTCTTTGAATGCTCATTTTGAAGCTTATATACAAGGCCTGTTCTGGCTCATTCTGCTCCCTTATCATCATAACCATGTTAAATAAGAGGAAACTAAGACAAGAGAGAATACTTGAGTTGTCCAAGACAATCCCAGTGCTGCTTGATGATGAAACCCATTTCTTACAAGGTTAGTGCAAAGGTATTACAGTTGGGGACCATGGATTTTTAAAACATTAAAACTATATTTGAATATATCTCTATTAATCAAGACAGAACCCATAACAATCAACATACTTTGCCAATAGGAAAAAAGATTATTTATTCCTATGGCACAAGATTCTGTGCAAAAGCATTCAATGAACTCTTGGAAGACATTTTCTACATTCTATTGTTTATAAAAGAAGTGTCTTCCCTGGAAAGGCTGTTGAGATGCTTAAAGAAGTAGTAGTCACTTAGAAGGTGATGTGTTGGGTTATGAGTCCTGTGTCTGCCCCTGGGGCTCAGGCCTCTGGGAGAGGCAGGATGCAGGAAGTTTGACTGTGATCACCCCACAGCACCGTAGGGCAGGTGTTGGACTGTGAGAAGCCATGGGACACCACCTTGGGGAGCATGGCTTGGGGTCTCAGAGACTTCAAAGAACCAGCTCTATCTGGTTCTCAGGCTCCTGGGCATCTCAGATGCCACTCAATCCAATGGAAGAGCTGAGAATGGAGTGGGGGCCTGAGGGCTAGATCTAGCCTGGGACAGAGGGGGAAGGTGGGGAAGAGTGCAGCTGGGCCCTGCAGGGACCTTGTCCATGGCTTGTCACTGGCTAGCTGAGTTGGTTTGGTGGCTGCCATAGCTGGGGGCATGGAGAGGCCTTCTGCAGGAGACTAAACCCGGCTCTTTAGACAAACGCTTGTTCCCCATGATGGATCCCTATGAAGAGAGACAGTCCATGTTCTAGGGCATTTATTGTCGTGGTGGAGAGTGGTGATAAGTAAATCCATACCCTCCAAGCTCAGGGTGGGCCTGAGATTAAAATATCTTTTGCAGGGAGGAGTGGTTAGGAAGAGGAAGGGGAGTTTATTGGCTAAGCCTCTGTGTGCTTCATTAAACTGGGAATGTCTTGAGGCTACGTGACTACACCTCTACCTGTGGAGGGGCTTGTGGCTACATGACTGACAGTCACAGACCTATGGAGAGCTGTGGTCTCAAGTCAGGAGCCTGGGGCCCAGGAGCATGGCAAAATGTCTACTTTCCCTTGTAGGGTTATTCCCTGCTGTGGATTCCCTACTGGGTCACTGGGGTTTGAAACCTTAACTCAACCAGAAACCAGGCTGCCTTTCACAGTCCCACAAATATGGTGGGTGACACAAAATTTGTAACCTAATTCATTCTGCTTTTTGAAGTACTTGTTATGTGGCCAGGCATTATCCTGAAGAAATTCTTTCTGCTGACCAGTGCCAGCAGCAGCCATATTGATGTTGGGTTCATCTCTCAGATTTGCTGAGCACATGACTTATGTGTAATGGTTTCACCAGGATGAAAGAAACAGTAGTGGATTAGACTAGCAGGATCCATGAGTAATTGTGACCTTTGTATGTGAGGGCAAATTTGGTTTTGGGAAGCACTTTGTCGCTCCTCCATTCAGCCATTGAGTCAACCCTTGCCATTCGTCCTATGCAATCAGTGCTTCTCACGATCTAATTGAGAAATGGTTTAATTTTGTTATATAGATTGTTTAATAATATACAAGAGGAAGACAGTTCAAAACTGAGTTTTTATGTTTATTTTGTTCTAATTGACCAACTCATAACACACTTACTTAATCAAGTTGTTTACCTTTTCAACCTGTTTTAGATACCAAACAACCTTTGTCAGTCAACACTGATGTCCTTGACAATTTCTGTGGTTGTAAAAGTATCAGTTTTGGTGGTTGCTCTCTTCAGTCATTGTCAGCTTCACATGGTAAACCTCTGTAACTCTCTTCTTAAAGGTTTCCTCTTTCATACAAAACCTCTTAAATACTCACTACCCTGCACAATCTATAAGAGTCTGTGAGTCAACTATCTTGTTCAGTTGCAAGTTATTTATACTACTTTACTACCCCTTTTGAACTCAAATTGGAACATGAACTTGAATTTGCTTTCTGTCTAATATCATTTCTACAGCACAAAATCATTATAAACAGTGAGTAATGAGTCCTTAGCTAAAAAGAAACAATAAAACAAGAAATGCTCATTAAAACCATGTATAATGTAACCAATTTATTTAAGATTATAGTCCAATATCAAATAGCAAATTTTAACAATGCAAAAATAAAACCATAATTACTTTTGCATTTACCAAATATAAATCACAGAAAGAGCCAGAACAACAAAGAGTCAGACTCTCCACAAGGAGGGACAATGCTTTACAGTCAGCAGGATATTTCATAACCCTCTTGTGAGGCACAAGCCAATTATCAAGTAAAGCACTGGACTGAGACTAGGAATGTATGCCAGCATGTTCTAAAAACTATCATTGAAATAGCTCCAGTTTTAGCATGAGCTCATAGAGAGGATTTTATTGCACAACTGGGCTGTGAATAAGATTGGAGAAAGACATTCTTGGCCTTCTGCAGACCCCCAGTTGTATTGTTCTAACCTCCCCTACCTTTGTTAGCTTTAACTGTCAACTTGGCATGACCTAAATAGAATCATCTGAAAAGAGAATATCAATTGAGGAAATGCTTTAATCAGATTGGCCTGTCTATGGGAGATTGTCTTGACTATTAGTTGGCTTAAGAGGAGCCAGCCCAAGGTATGTGGCTCCAATCCCTAGGTAGTTGGTACTGAAGAAGGGTGGCTGAGCATAAGCATGATGGTCAGGCAGAAAGCAGCACTGCCTTTGGTTTCAGCCACACTTATTAGATTGTGAAGTGAGTTTCTTGGTTATGGGCAAGCAGATTTACCTTGGAGTTCCTAACTTAGTCTCCTCTAATGGTGGGTGATGATCTGGAATGGTAAACTAAATGAAGCTGCCCTTAACAAACATCATTAACAACATTCTCTCTAGTGGAAATATTGAAACATTCCATGAGTAGTTTGCTTCACATTTAATCTTTTATTTCCATTACTAATACTTGTTGAGAAAATTAAGAAGCAAATGAACTAAGGTCAAAGCAGAGGTATTGAGGACTAGAAGATACAAACAATGCCTCTTTAGATGCCAATGACCCTACTAAGTAGAACTGATATAAGCTCTCATATGTCTGTTGACTGGCCCTCTTCATGCAATAATAGGAAACGCCAATCTTAGTTTGCTTGAGTACCTCCTTGGTTTTGGGGAGGGCGAGGATATAACAATACTTAGAATATTGGTCAATGTCCTTGACCTATATGTCTCTTGGATCACATACATATCTTGCTTTGTGTGCAGAGTGTCGCAGGATGTGATGAAGATGAAAGCCTGAGAGGCAATCAGGTTGAAAAGACCTACGGCATCAACTAACCTTAGCCCATGAGGCTTAGAGACTGGGCCACTAATCAGGGAACATGCAGTGGTTGGACCTATACTCCCTACACATTTGTGTGCCCCTCTGCATGAACATGCTTTCTGAGCCCACTGTCTCATTCTGACTTTATTTAAAAAAAAAGATAATAAACAACACACTTCACTTTGATGGGTTTACAAATGTTCAAGTAGATTATTTATGTCTTAAAATTGTTATGCTCTCTAAATCAAGACTATGAGCATTGCATGCAGAACAGTTGGTAAGCATTAAAAGTGCCATTCTTGCAGGAATATTCTCAAAGTGAAGGGAAAATGACTTTCTAGGATCAGGCATTGTGAAGATAAGCTTTGCTCTTTATGTTGGTTGACACACTGCATGTGGACATACTATGTCCTTTAGACATACTCATGGAAAGTAAGGTAGACAGACCCTTTGCAAGTTCTACATTTACTCCATTCTAGTGATACTTTCTGAACCTGGACTTCACTCTCCACTGGTAGAATTATTTTACGTTTGAATGCTGTTATTCTAGAATAATACATGTATAAACTTAAGTTCATGTTTCATTGTTCTTAACTTTGTGTGTGTGTGTGTGTGTATGTATATGTGAGAATGAGTGAGATAGACATACAGACATAGGAAGAAAGAGAGACACACACAGTGGAGAGAGGGAAAGAGGAAGAGAAAGAGGGAGGGGGGAAGGAGGGAGGGAAAGAAGGAAAGAGGGAGTGAAAGGGAGGAAGGAAGTAGGGAGGGTAGGAGAGAGGGAGGAGGGAAGGAGGGAGAGAGAGAAAGAGAGAGAGAGAGACAGACAGACAGACAGAGAACAACACAGAGAAACAGAGAAAGAACCTCAGGTGGACTCCCTGAGAATACTACCTACCCTGAGAATACTACCTGCCTCCTTTAGGACAGAGTCTCTCATTGCTCTGGAGATCATCAATTACAATAGATTCATTGGCAAGTGAGTGAACCCTAGATTTCTTCCAGTCTCAGACTCCCCAACTCTGGGATTAAATGAATGGTCCACCATGCCCAGCATTTTCACATCAGTTACAGCCATGGAACACTTAACGCTTCTGCAGAAGGTGCTGCACTGATTGAACCATTCCTACTGCCCTCTGCTTTTCTGTAGACTTTGTTTTCTTACCTGAAAGAAGATATTGCTTAATGTTTAGAAGTATTATGTTTTCCAAACTTAATTCAACTCTATTCCTCATAGACTGTTTTCTTAAAACAATGTCTTAAAGGCTACAACAGAGAGCATCATGATTGAATAATAACTTAAATAATAATTGAATAATAATATCACAGTTTTATTTCTTATTCTCTTATGAAATTACATGGAATTATTCTGAAAATTAATAACTAGAAACCATCCTAGCATCTAGCATCTAGCTTCTAAAAATTCAGAGCTCTGAAAATATTGGGTCACCACATGACGACAGCCATCACTAGCTCAGTGCATGACCCTGAGGCGGATGGGCTCTTTACTGTGATGTAGATACAATCCCTCTCTGTGATCTCCTGGAAAACAGTGTCATTGTCTTGTGTTTTTTTCTACACATGGACATAGAGAATAGGACACAGTTTATCCATGTGTGCCCTTTAATAGATGTAGAAGTTGGTGTGTTCTGTTTTACTCTCATAAATGGGTCTTAAAGACTACTTTTTCTTTTCAGAATAATGTGATTTTCTCCTTTATTCTAATACTGTAGAATTATTCATATTTAATAATGAACAATATTGAATGATTTTCAAATGTTTAAATTCTTTTTATTATAATTAAAAGCTCTAATTCTTGATAGTGACATTTTAGGTTTGTTATACAGTTCAATATTTTCTAATATTTTATTATGATTATGAGGTATTATGATTTTAATATATCATGAATATATTTGATATAATATAGGTAAGTCATTTTTATCTTAAAATGTTTAAGATTATTTCTTCATATACTATAAAATTTATTAATATAATGTTATATGAACACTAAAAAGTATTTGCAGAAAAGTTTTTTGGTTATAGATTCAGTTTTATCCATGACTATAATACTTAGACTTTCTATTTAATCTTCATAAAGAAATCCTTATAGGTAAATATTTGATTTCATCTATTATTGGATTTATCAAATATAAAGGTATTCATAAATGTTATTATCTTTTCATGGCTCTAAAATTGTAGTGTCATTTCTTCCCCCATCTTGCACTGAAAATGAGTATCTTCCTCACCCTTAACCCTACTCCAGACTTGCTTAATTTGTCAATCTCATTAGTCTTTTTAAAGTACTCAGTTTTGGCTGTGTTAATTTTGATTGCTTGTTGAGCAAGCGGACTGTACTCCCATACAGAAGAACTGATAAGGTTGAAGCTGGTTCAAACACCTCTGGGAATCACATAATTGAGAATGGCAGGCTTTGGAACCAGCTCCCTGCCAGGTTCTACCTGTCCTATAGTGTGTAACCATGCCACCCCATTAAGAGGATCATTGTAACAGGTGAGGTAGCATAAAAACCTGGTAGAGTTCTCCATGTTGATTTTGTATCTAGATAAGCCCCTAATGTTTAGCCAATGAGCTTACCTTCCTGTGCATCGCTGGTTCACCGTGACTAAGACATATGCATTCACATCCAACATAAATAAAGCAGTTTGGACAAGCAAAAACTGTTTTTTTTTTTTTCCATCAAGGATTGCTGCACTGGAGCCACATCACAATCTCCTAGAGAAAGCCTTCTGTCTTCTATCTCCTCAGCACTATCTGTAACAACTCAAAACCAGACTGTATTCCACCCTGATGCATAGGGGAAAGGTGTACCTTTCTCAGTTCCTCACTGTCTGCAGGGTGTCTGGGTACACAAAATATTGAGAACCATGGTATTTGTCCCAGCCTCCACTGTTTCTCACCCAAAAGAACATGGGCTGGGACACTTATATTGAACTGAGTTTTGCCTTCCCTGAGCAGCATGACAGCAGAGCTCAGGCATCCCAGCAGCAAGGCAGACATGTAGCCTGACAATTTCTTACGTTTGCTGGTTCTTACTGTACTATTAATTTATTTTATTTGATTGCTTTTATTAAGTTTTCTCTCCCTCCTTGGATTTATAGTGTACAGACCTAGTTAATTAATTTTAACCATATTTTCTTTTAAAAAAATTTGCATTTTAGCTATAAGTATAGCTCAAAGGATTGGATTTTCTATATTATAAAAATTGCACAAAGGTTATCTTTGCTTTATTATTCAGTTTGAATTTTTCTTTGCCCACGTGAATCATTTAATGATTCACGAAATATTTAGCAATAGTTTATCATTCCTAATTATTTGGGAGTTTTATAATTATCCTTATTGCTATTAATTTTTATTTTAATTAATTATATTTTAGATAAAGAATATAATCTGTAGGATTTAAATATCTCTAAACATTCTGATAGTTTATTTTTAGTTTTATTTTCTTTTCAATTATAAAGATTGTGTGTGTGTGTGTGTGTGTGTGTGTGTGTATACACGTGGGTGCAATGCATGCCGAGACCAAAAAGGAGAGCTGGGTACCCTGGAACTGGAATTACAAGACCTTGAGAATCACCCAATGTGGATGCTGAGACCCAAACTTTGCTTTCCCTCAAGAGAATTACTGCCTTTTAACCACTGAGCCTCTGACAGCCCAGACAGTCTCTTTTGATTATGTGCTACATGCTTACTGGGGTTACTGTTCTGTACATGTAAGTCGGGTGTGTGCATTGATGATATTACATTCTAGACAGTTATTTTTCTATATCTCTTTGCCATCTAATTCCTCTAAGAATGCATTTCACAATTGCTGAGTGTGGGATCTTAAAATCTCCAACTTTGCTTGTGAATTTATTTCTTTCATTACTTGTGTACATTTTTGCTTCAGAAACTTCAAAGCTATGCCTTAGATGCATGGAAACTTTATATTAGTATTATATTATATTTTGTTGACCTTTTTATAATCATGAGATGGCCATTAATGTATGCCATATGCCTTTTCTGCCTTTTCCTATTAAATTGCCATATCAGCTTCAAAACTCTTTCCAAAAATCTATCTTATTTTTAACATCATTCTTTTAAATGGCTTAAAACATGACATTTTATCCAGTGTCACAGGTTTTAAGTTGAATCGGAGCACCTTGTTTTTTACTGTTAAAGCACTATTGATATGGTTTAGATGGATGTTCAGTAATTTGTATAGTTTCCCCATTCATACAGTGTTTTGGACATGCTTTCCTGCGGAAACAAATGGCTTGGAGTGGAGTGAAGTCCCTCTTGTCTGCCCTGGGTGCTGTGGCTCTGGGAGGGACAGGACACGTGGGAAGTGGCCATGCACCTCCGCCCATAGTCCGCTGGGTGTGGGTTATGTGAAGCCACAAGGGCACTGCCTGTGGGTGGGGAGAGGGCCATTCCTGGGGAACACCACAGCCACCTTTGGAGTTCCCAGGCTCTAGTCATCTCAGACGCTGCCTGATGTCATGGACAGCTGGAAACAAATGGGGCCTCAGTCTGGAAGCACTGAGACACATTCAGTGAGAGATTAGACATGTGGCTCCTTAAAATCAAAGGCCTGATCCCTCACTTCCCTCAGTGGATCTAGATGAATAGCGACAGTCCATAGTTCTAAGGAAGGCATTTATTTTCATTGTGAAGAGTGGCGTGGGTGAGATTGTACCCAGAGTCCTCTGGGAGGAGCGAAGTAGAAATATCAACTGGGAAGGGGTGTGGTTAAGCCTCTAGGTGTCTCATTAACATAGGGATGGCTTGGGGCTGTTCCTCCAAGCCTCTACCTGAGGAGGGGTTTGGGGGCAGGTCAGGGGTCTGACAACAGGTGCCTCCCATTGGCTTGGTCTGAGAGTTTAAGGATACCTTATCTGCATGTGGGAAGGCTTGATGTGTTGCTCCTATATGACAGACCTCACATAGCAATCCTCTTTACAGGGGGCTATGGGAGTTGACAGGAGCCAAGGACCTCTCGGGAGCATTGACAAAATGCTTTTTGGTCCCTTGTAGGACAAGCCCCACTAGGTCGCCTAGAACTACGCTTGTGCTCAACCAGGGGCCAGGCTGCCTGTCACAGTCCCCCACCTCATACTTTCCCTCTTCTTTTATTGCTGTTTGAATTAGCTCAACATCCTTTGAATGCATTGGATTCGCTGTACTGGATTTGGGTTGCCTCAGTTTTTTACTTCTTAGGTGTGGTGTCTTTAACTTGTCATAGACCACAAAAAAGTAACACTGGCAATTCATCACAATATGCAACAAAGGTCAGGATCTTACAATAACAGAATCCCAGACTCTATACTAATTCTAACGTATAAACCACAATTTGTAATGATTCTGTAATTGCTATATCAGTCATTACCCTTCATGTATCTTCATGCTTCATTATTTCTTCACTTGGGGGGATTGAGGAGATGACTTCATGGGTAAAAGGCTACACAAATCTGATAACCCTTCACTTTCTGGAACAAAGATATGGTTGGGAAAATTTATCATCCCAGCACTCCTAGTGCTAGGAAGTAGAGACTGGGGGATCAGATGGAAGTTCATAGGCTAGCAGAAATAACTATGAGAAGCCATTCTTCATAGGTACAAGGTGAGAACCAACTCCAAAAATTTGTCCATTGACCTCCACACGTATACTCTGCCAAATAAGCACCTGCCCCCTGAAACATACATGTACAAAATAATAAATAATAATATAAAGTAAAAAAGTTAATGAACTAAAATTATACTTTGAATAAATAGTACAGATTCTTTTATTTATTTGTGTGTGCACATGTATATGTGTACACACACACACATACACATATATATATAGAGAGAGAAAGTGAAAGAGTATGTGTGGGTACACATGTATATGTGAGTGTTGGTGTGTGTATGTGTTTGTAGGGCAATATTAGAAGCAGTGACTGTAGTACTATGTAAAATCACACATTTTATATATTATAACCAATATAATTGTAATAAAAATCAACCTGAAGGAAACACTTGTCTTTTTATTTTACCAATAAAAAATAATTTTACAAACTCCTTGCCAAATTAAGAGGCAATAAAATTGTGTGGAACTAAAGTATACAGGGGCAGAATAATTTTATAGAGGTTCTTTAGGCAGATAATAATTTTTTTGTATTTTCATGGTATTTATAAATGTGTGTGTGTGTGTGTGTGTGTGTGTGTGTATTGACTCTAAACAGTTGTATTTTTATCTTGATGAGAGTCCATACGATTTTGTACATTTTATGGTCTCTAAAACCTTAATTTAATAAGACTAAAATACCTGTGACAGCATTTAAGTCACTTTCTAGCTTCTAGTAATCAAGAAAGGAATATCATTTGAAGCAGTTTAACTTTTGCTCAAAGGCTTAATGTTTAAAGGCACAGAGTTTGGGGGAGAGGCAGATGATGAGGAAGGAGCAGGCCAATATGTGCACTGTTGTTTTAACTCATTCAATTTGAAAAATAAAATTGACAAGGTAAAAAGCTTAAACTTCAACCTAAAACTTGGTTTGTGTGATAAGGATTTGTCATTGTGGGAATGGGTGTCGAAAAGAATTGCAAACCTTCAAAGTTCAAACTCCATTAAAGCTGATGTATGCATACTTATGCATACACACAAATATACACAGTTGCACACAATATGTATGTGCATATTCCATATCCACTAATTTTAAAAACAGTATTCACTATTGGAGAATTGAAATACAGATTCTCTAGGAGAATTGATTCCTTTAGGTCTGTCATATCGAACAAACTGCTTCACTGGAGGAGTATGAGAATTGGGAAAGCAACAATGCTTCTATTATCTGCTAGGCTCAATTAAGACAACAGCTGGGTTCCAAAATAAATAAGGAAGTGGCTATTTTGCACTGGAATGCATCAAGGGACCCACACTAACACAGCACAGATGGCTCTAATCAGTGATATTGGAAAGTTATCATTCTCTTCACTTTTCCAATGTGAGTGTGATTTTAAGACCCCAAGTCATTCCTGCATTCTTACTCATATTATGAATTAGGCAGAATGGTTCTGCCACTAGCTGTGGTAACTATGGCCTTTACAGTTCTTGTAGGGGTGGGTTGCAGGGTGAATGCATGCTTCTTTTCTGCCAATTTTTAGACTTCATGTTTGTTATATAGATAAGAGAATATCAGAGCCAGATTCTGAAGACATTGTTAACAACATAGGTGTTTATGAATAATGTACTCCTGGGCATTTCAAATGAAAATAAAGTGACACTTCATGATATGTTAACCTAACTGTCGAACTCAGATCTCAGAATCCCTGTTTCCATTCCTGAAACAGCTAGTCACTCATTTTTAAAAGTCTAGCTTTACTTCCTAAATTATTAAAATGTCTGTAATTAAAATTGCTCACTGAGAAATATCTTCCATTACTCCAACTTTTTGGTGAGAAAATAGAAATTTATAATTTCCTCCAAGCAAAGCTATGTATATCTCAAGGAGGTAAAATGCATACACATATAGGAGTAATAGTAACAAAACATAGGCTTGTCTAGGTACTAACACTTGTTATTACATATTTATTTTGGGGGTAACAGGTAGTAAGAAGTTGGGTGAAAAGGACCATTTGTAGCCATCTTCTTCCTAAGCATTATTCAGACTTATGAATAACTCTAGCAGTTTCCTGTGTTACTCATAGTATGATCCATCCCTGGCACTACAGCTTTTCTGATATAGACAATGGGCACTTCCTTTTCCCAGACAAGGGAACTGATCCAAAGCTCTGTTACCTATAATATAGCCTCTAATGGGAAGCCTCTACCTATATCTGAAAGAAGACAACTCAGACCACGCTGTAAACATGAGAGGTAACCAAGAAAAACTGCAGTTACTAAGATGTAATAGATGATGAGATGAGATGTGAGGTAACCAAGAAAAACTGCAGTTACTAAGATGTAATAGAGTTAGCTTTCTGCAACAATAAAACTGCAATTTAGTCATGTAAATGTGAGAGTAAAGGAAGCCTAGGCTGCTTAACCTAGTATACATGATTATCTCTCAGGTATTTGCTCAAAATGCAAGATGATCTATGAATTAACCAAACATAATAGAAATTACCTCAATCTTTGTCCAGTTTCTGCCAGGAAATCTGTAAAAATTCCCTACAACAAAACTCTGTGGGGTTTTTCCTCTTCAGGGGTCCTCTCCCATTTAGAACCTAATCTGACCTTCTCGGCTCCATCCTTTGGATCTCTGCTGGCTTTCCAAGGCTCTGCTTTCTTTCTGTGTCCATTACATCTTTCTACTTTCTACTTTCTCACTATAATAAATCCTTTAAAAACTCATTCTTCCTCTTTTGCATAAACTTTATTTTTCAAAAGCCTAAGAGCAGGCATGTCCCTTGCAATTCATCTGACCCTCCACTTCTCTAATCCCTTCACAATCAAACTTTACAATAAATCTCATGTACTCAGCATCTATGTTCTGAGGCAATGTACTTTCTTCTCAGCATTGCTTCACAAAATTTCTACAGGCCACAGAATGCTAGGGCTACCTCTCATATTACTCATATGGCTAGCTGCTCCCTCATCTCATAACTCTCTGTCCCTTTCCCCAAGGCATCTATCTCATTGTGCTAATTCTCTTCTTCTTCATCATCATCACCTCACCATCTCACCCATTTCATCTCCAAATCTCATCCAATTTACCCCAGGTTCTATGCACATTCCCCTGGCTTAACCATAGAGACAATCATGCACACTATTTGTATTCATCTCATCCACTGAAGGGACTGTTCACACTTTGAAGCCCCCTGCTGTCCATTTCTGACTTCTGATTTGGTAGGTGTTGAACATGGCTCATCTGTGGGCCCTAGCCAGTGTGGCTACTCTTTGATCTCACAGGTGTTGATAGTCTCAGCCCTTGGTAGTTTCTGCTAGGTTAATCAGCCTATGCTTCTGCTTTATTCTAGTCATTAAGATGTGAAACTCCTCTTTGCTTAGTCAGCATTGTCCTCTTATGATACCTATCCATGACTTCAGCTTTCATCAGAACCAAGGTAATTACCCAACAATCCTTACATCTCCACACAAGCCTACCCCAGAAATCCTTACCACTATATCTGATTGTCTACTGAACATTTTTTGTTTGATGTCTCAGTAACGCTTCATCCTTAGAATGTGTGATCATTTTGCTCAAAGTCAGCCCACCATATATACAACTTTACTGAATAAATAATAGCAAAGACCATTCCTCTTCTGGTATTTAGTCAACCTGCTATTGATTCTCACAGCAGCCTTTTACATTATTCTTTATCATTCTATATATCTTGCCAGGATACTTCCTGTCTCTCAAACACATTCTATCCACAGTTACATCATTCAGTCTAGTGTTATCTCTTTACATCTCTTACTGGGCAGCTACAGTGAAACAGCTTCCTGCCTCCTTGTTTACCCAAGTGATCTTTTCTTCAAAATAAGTCTTATTTGAAACACTTAATGAGTTCTCAGTTTACTGAACAAAAAGAGAAAACAACTTTTCTCCAGAAGCCAGTGAAATTTTACTTTACTTCTCCTCCATGTGTGTTCCTTCCTGTCACAAACATTTTTAGACTCCGTGGCAACTCCCTTCTCTCTGGAGCAGATTACACTGTGGGAGATTGGCAATTCTAAGTCAAAAGAATTTGACATAGGTTGATCAGTAAGCAACGAGAAGAATCAGAAACCCAGATTCTTTACATGAAATACGAAATTTCTGTTGATAGAAATCTGCACAAGAAAGGGTCCCTTTAAAAAACCAAGAATACGCATTTAAATTTCCAGCTTTAGTAAATTGTTTTTGTTTTCCTATGGCTGGCAAACATGATCCTTTTACCCATTCACAGTGCAGCAGTTAGTAGTCAGCAAAAATAAAATGAAGAGCTCTTCCTTTTTTCCCTTTCAGAAAAGTGACATCAAATATTAAATAGCATTTCATGTTCAACTGTTTCAATAGCTCATCAGAGGTCCCTAGACCAACTTCTATGGAATTTGGAAGTTTAATAGAAACATTTACTAAAAGCACTAAACCATTTCTCAGAATGATTTGGTGTCCCCAATACTGAAAAGAATCATTTTGAAACACATATTCACAGATCACCTTAATTCAACTTGAACTAAATTCATTTATGAGAGCTGCTGGGCTGAGCATCAACTTATCTCTGCCATGAATTTGCCTATAATGGATACTGTTCAAATTGCATGGATCATTGAGCAGAAAAGAGCACTCCTGCCCTTCCATGTCCTTCTCCATAATCAAAGAAACTTGCAGCTTGTTATGTGTTTCCATATGGAAAACTTCAGAAATGGCCCTTGCCTGAATCCTGGGAAGGGGCTGTACAAAATAATCTGGTAGGTCCTTTAGCCTAGTAATTTTCTGTTGAGAGCTATGAAGGAGATGTCTGGCTGAAAGGAGTGAAATAAGAGAAGTTGCAACATAGGAATGAACTTCCCATGTCCAACACAAACCCGCTAAACCAAAACTGAAATGCACTGCTCTTAGTTTTGCCTCCAAATTTAGCTTTTTAGGCTTTTGTTAGCTCAAATGAACATTATATGCCATTTATAAATGAAATGCCCCTTGGACCTCTGTCCTATGGTCATTTCTCAGGCCATAAAGTCTTTCACTGCTTCCATAATTAGCTATGTAGTACTTACTGCCAAAGTAAAGACCTTGGTTTGCTTTCAGTCTTAGGCTACCAACTACATTAAGTATGCACCTACTGAATAAAGAATTTTGATGGCCCAAAAGGGCACTTCGAATCCAGTCTTTTAAAATATGCCTGATAAGTTTTCATCCTTCATCTGTTCTTTGTACTTACTTCATGCACAAAGAAGGCACTAATTATTTACTAACATGGGTATATTGTCTACTGCCACAATTATAATGGTATAAAATGTCAACCCCAAACCCATTGACTTCTACTGCCATGTAGTCTCTCTCACATTATATATCTAAAGGTTGACAACCAGCAGGCTAGTTTTGTGTCAAGTGTGACTGAACATCTCTGTTTTATGTTTCATATCAATTATCATGGCTAGAATTATGGGATGGTTCCAGGTCAGCTTCATGATATATATTCTGGGATGAAAAGAAAATGACTATTCTGATTTTTTTTCAGATACCATATTAGATAACATTTTTGGTTGTAGGACCACGAAAGGCAACATGGTTTCTGGTTAAGCTAAGGTTTAAAACCCTGGAGACCCAGTAGGGGATCCCCAGCAGAGGATAACTATACAAGGGACTGTAGGCATTTTGCCTTGCTCCTGAGCCCCAAGCTGCTGACATGAGGCCACAGCTCTCCATAGGTCTGTGACCATCAGTCATGTAAGGGCAAAGTCCCAAGCCCATCCACAGGTAGAGGTGTGGTCACATAGCCTCAAGACATCCCCATTTTATTGAGGTACCTAGAGGCTTAGCCAATAAACTCCCTAGACACTCCTCCCTGCAAAAGATATTTTAACCTCAGGTCCACCCTAAGAACGTGGGGTATGGTTTTACTCATCACCACTCTCCGCCATGACAATAGACACCCTAAAACCATGGACTGTCTCCCTTTATCGGGATCCACCATGGGGAGCCATGGAACAGGCCTTCATCTAAAGAGCTGTGTTTAGTCTTTTGCAGAAGACCTCTCAAAGCTCTCAGACACGGCCTCTACCAAACCAAACCAGCTAGCTGCTGGACAAGACAAAGACTCTGTCCCCAGTGGAAACAAGTTGGATTTCTTCCAGCCTTTTCCCCCTTGGTCCCTGGCTAGATTCAGCCTGTGGGATTCTACTCTGTTCTCAACTCCTCCACAGCATCCAGCAGCACCAGGATGCCCAAAGCCTGAGAACCAGACAGAGCTGGCTTCATGTCCTTGAGACCCCAGGCTGAACTCCCCCACCCCTGGTGGTGTTCTGCAACTTCTCACAGCCAAACACTACCTGGTGATATTGTGGGTAAGAGTGGTCAAGCTTTCTGTGTCACATGGGACTCTCACAACTATAACCCAACATTTGGACAAAAGCAAAAAACCACTAAAGAATTTTTTCATGTTTTTCCAAAATTATTCCACTGGCAAAAGTGAACAACCTGGTAAAAATCAGTGACCATTGCAATGGAAGTAAACAGTTTTCTAGAAATAATTCAGTCCATCACTTTTAAGCAGTTTTAATGTGACAGTTGGTCTTGGTTATCAACTTGACTAGGTTAAGAAATACATAGGACTGGTAGAGCACAGATACTAACAGAGAGCATTAGTGTGCCAGATAGTGATAGGAGGTAAAACCATCTAATGGGTTAGCAGCCTGGATTAGAGAAACATAGATGAAGGCAGGTCACAAATATATGCAAAGTCCTTTTCTTTATGAACGAGTATATGTGTCTCTTACCATTGTCTGGTGACTGTGGCTTCTTCAGACTTTCAGCACAGACTCAACAACATTGACTCTCCTGGGGACATCCACATCGTCAGTACTAGATTGGACTGAGAAGCTTCAAGATTCTCTATCTTCCCAGTGTGTGGATACCCATTTCCTCTATTATGTAAGCCAATCCCAAACATTATCTCTCTGTCTGTCTGTCTGTCTGTCTATCATCTGTCATTTATCTATCCCCTATCTATCTGTCTGTCTATCTATCTATCTATCTATCTATCTATCCATCCATCTATTCATTTATCATCTGTCTCCCTCTAGAGAACCTTAATACAAATATTAACTATTTCTTTACTTTTATCTACATGATACCACTACTTTCAACACTAGCATATTTAACGCATCACTAAGTCCTGATGGTTGAACTTTTTATAAGTTTCTAGAATCAATATATCAGGCCTGATTCTCACCCTTCTCTGGAGGTCTGCAGGAGTTGTCACGTGTATCCTTGGATTCAGGTCAGCTATCCAGTCTCTCTATCTATGGAAGTTTTAGTATTCACTCCAACATTTTAAAAAATTTGTTGCCTTTAACAAGTGTACATATACACTAGGATCTGGGGATATAATAATAACCAAAACTCTGGAAGCTCAATGGATTTACTGGGGAAAATTAAGTTACATAGTATATCAGACAATAGCAAATAGAATCGTGGAGAGGAGCCAAGAGAAAACATTAGGACAGAAGATTGATCTTACAAATGGAGTGAACACAGGATGTCTTCCTGAGAAGCTGGCATTTCAGCAAAGGTCAAAAGAAAGTGAGAAGTGGGAACCTGGGGACATCACTGGCATAGCGTGAATGCATAGGTGACAGAGTGGCTGAAGCACAATGTGTAAGTGAGAAGGTTTAAATGATGAAATCAGAAAGATTTTTGGACCACAAAGCTGCAAAATCTGAACTGGCTTTTCAGTTCACTACTAGGACGTAAGTAAAAACAAATTTTAATTTGAGTTATAAGATAACTGAACTTATCATTCCCTACTTCATAACCAAATTGTTTGCCTTTACATTTTTTGATAATGCCATTGAGAACAACTCTGGAGGCCTACATTGCTCAATTTCAGTAGAGAAACATAGGATGTATGAAACCCTTGGTCTAGAGAACCAATTTCCCACTTCCCAGTGGCTGTTGTCTTGCTAATTCTTCCTCTGGCTTCTGTTTCTCTATTAGATATCACTTCTCTGGAAAACCATCCTTGACATTCCAAAGAAGTGTTAAGCTTCTTCTAGTATAGTGCCCACGTATCCCCTACATACCACCTAGAAGATATAAGTCTTATGTTTTAAAAAAGATATTTAGTTTTATTTTGGTAGGTGTTTTGCTCTATATACTACATGTTATCTGTGTACCACATGTGTACTGGCTGCTCACAAAGGCAAAAGAAAGGATGTTGGAGCCTGAGAGACTAGAGTTTCAAACAGTTGTGATTTTGGGGAATGGAATCTGGGTCCTCTAGAAATGTAGCCAGTGCCTTAACTGCTGAGCCATGCAGAATAGACATAATCTTAGCCAGAGGTTAAACAACTACTTGATCATTTGAATTCTTCATTTCACACTAGATGGAAACTTTCTTACTCACTACTATGTGTGTGTGTATGTGTGCTTGTTCATGTGTGTGTATGTGTACATATACATTCTATGATTAGCAATACATAACACAAAGTGGGAGACATAGTTGACAGATGATACATAGATAAGATAAGAAGATGAAGATAGGTAGATAGATAGACAGATAGGTAGATAGATAGATGATAGATGGATAAACAGATAATAGTTGTACAAAATTGTAATGAGAATCTTATTTCAAATTCACTATAAAATGATAAATATTAATATAATTATTGAAAACATTAATAAAAGGGCACAGATATCTAGCATTTAAACAGTTCAGCCCTAGAATTTAATAATGATTTATTATTTAAAAAATACATTGATCCTAGTTTCCCTACATCCTTTTTAGGATTTTTGTACTTGCTCTGTCTCCCATATTACCAAGTTGTTCGAAAATCCACAGTGAATTGTAGAGAACGTTTAAAAGTCATGATTCTCTTTTTTAAATTATTTTTTTATACTCCAGATTTTGTGCCCTCTGACCACCTTCTGACTGTTCCACATTCCATACCTTCTCCCAAACCCCTGTCTCCATGAGGATGTCCCCACCACAGGTCCTTCACCCAACCAGCCCTCTAAATTCCCTGGGGCCTCTAGTCTCTTGAGGGTTAGGTGTACCTTCTCTGGCTGAACCTGGCAGTCCTCTCTTGTATATATGCTGAGGGCCTTGTATCAGCTACTATATGCTGCCTGGCTGGTGGTCCAGTGTTTGAAACATCCTGGGGATCCAGGTTGAGACTGCTGGTCCTCCTACAGGGTTGCTCTACTCCTCAGGTTCTTCCAGCTTTTTTCTAATTCAACCACAGGGTTCAGCAAATTCTGTCCATTGATTGGATGCAATATTTACATCTGACTTTCTCATTGATAGGTACACTTTAGTTTTTATAAAATATTTTATTAGTTATTTTGTTTATTTACAAAGTTATCCCCCTTTCTGGTTTCCCCTTCAAAACTCCCCTATCCCACACCCTCTTCCTGCTTCTATGAGGATGCTCCCCCACCCATCCACCCAACCACACCCATCTTACTGCCCTAGCATTTCCCTACACTGGTGCATTGAGCCTTCACAGGACCAAGGACCTCCCCTGCCATTGATGTCAGATAAGGCCATCCTCTGCTACATATGCAGCTGGAGCCATGGGTCCCTCCATGTATATTCTTTGGTGGGTGGTTTAGTCTCTGGGAGCTCTGAAGGATCTGGTTGGTTGATATTGTTGTTATTCCTTTCGGGCTGCAATCCCCTTCAACTTCTTCAGTCCTTCCCCTAATTACTCCCAATTGGAGCCCCGATGCTCAGTCTGATGGTTGGCTGCAAGCATCCGTATCTGCTTTGGTAAGGATATAGCAGAGCCTCTCAGGAGACATCCATATCAGGCTCCTGTCCACAAGCACTACTTGGCATCAGCAATTGGGTCTGGGTTTGGTAGGTGCATATGGGATGGATCCCCAGTTGAGGTAGTCTCTGTATGGCCTTTCCTTCAGTCTCTGCTCCACTCTTTGTCCCTGTATTTCCTTTAGACAGGAACAATTCTGGGTTAAAATTTTTAAAAAAGTGGATGGCCCCATCCCTCAACCGGGAGCAGTGCCTAATTTCTGGATATAGTTTCTACAGGGTCTCTCTCCCCTTTGTTGGGTATTTCAGCTAATGCCATCCCCATTTGGTCCTGGGAGTCTCTTGTTTTCTTGACTTCTGGGACTTGTTGTTGGCTAGATTCAGTTCCCCATCCCGCATTGCTACACACCTTTGTTCAATTTCAAGAACCTCTGCACATCTCCCCTGTCTCCTTCCACAACTAATCCTGCCCTCCCTTTTTTCTCTCTCCCTCCTCTCTTCCTCCCAATTCTCTCCTACCATCTACCTCCCAGAATTATTTTGTGCCCCCTTCTAAGTAGAACTGAGGCATGCACACTTTGGTCATCCTTCTTCTTGAGCTTCATGTGGTCTGTGCATTGTATTGTGGGTATTCCAAGCTTTTTTCCTAATATCCACTTCCCAGTGAGTACATACCACGTGTGTTCTTTTGTGACTGGATTACCTCACTCAAGATGATATTTTCTAGTTCCATACATTTGCCTGTGAATTTCATGAAGTCATTGTTTTTAATTACTGAGTAGTACTCCATTGTGTAAATGTACCATATTTTCTGTATCCATTCCTCTGTGGAGAGACATCTGCGTTGGTTCCAGTTTCTGGCTATTATAAATTAGGCTGCTATGAACATAGTGGAGCATGTTTCCTGGTTAAATGTTAGAGTATCTTTTGGGTATATGCTCTGTAGTAGGATAATTAGGTCCACAGGTAGTACTATGTCTGAGGAACCACCAGAGTGGTTGTACCAGCTTGAAATCCCACCAATAATGTAGGACTACTCCTCTTTCCCCACATCCCTGTCAGCACCTGCTGTCACCTGAGTTTTTGATCTTAGTCATTCTGACTGCTGTAAGGTGGAATCTCAGGGTTGTTTTGATTTGCATTTCCCTGATGACTAAGGATGTTGAACCTTTCTTTAAGTGCTTCTCAGCCATGTGAGATTCCTCAGTTGAGAATTCGTTGTTTAACTGTGTATTCCATTTTTAATAGGGTTATTTGGTTTTCTGGAGTTAATTTCTCTGTATATTTTGGATATTAGCCCTCTATTGGTGTAGGGTTGGTAAACATCTTTTCCCAATCTGTGAGAAGCAATTTTGTCCTGTTAACAGTGTCCTTTAGCTTCCAGAAATTTTCAATTTTTTGAGGTCCCATTTATCTATTGTTGATCTTAGTGCATAAGCCACTGGTGTTCTCCTGTGCCCATGTGTTTGAGGCTCTTCCCCAATTTCTCTTCTATTAGATTTAGTGTATCTGGTTTTATGTGGAGGTCCTTGATCCATTTGGACTTGAGCTTTGTACAAGGAGATAAGAATATTTCAATTTGCATTCTTCTACATGCCAACGGCCACTTAAACCAGAATGATTTGTTGAGTAAAATCATCTTTTTTCCATTAGAAGATTTTAGCTTCTTTGTCAAAGATCAAGTGACCATAGGTGGCTGCATTCATTTATGGGTTTTCTATTATATTCCATTGATCTACCTGCCTGTCTCTGTACCAATACCATGCAGTTTTTATCATTACTGCTCTGTAGTACAGCTTGAGGTCAGAGATGCTAATTTCTCCAGAAGTTTTCTTATGGTGAGAATAGTTTTCACTATCCTGAGTTTTTTGTTGTTCCAACTGCATTTGAAAATTACTATTTCTATATCTGTGAATAATTGAGATGGAATTTTGCTGGGGATTGCATTGAATGTGTAGATTGCTTTAGACAAGATAGCTATTTTTAAAACATTAATTCTGGTGATCTATGAGCATGAAAGATCTTTCCATCTTTTGAGGTCTTCTTAGATTTCTTTCTTCAGAAACTTGAAGTTCATGTTGTACAGATCTTTCACTTGCTTGGTTAGAGTCACACCAAGATATTTTATATTGTCTGTGACTATTGTGACGTTGTTGTTTCCCTAATTTCTTTCTCAGCCTGTTTATCCTTTGAGTAGAATAAGGCTACTGATTTGTTTGAGTTAATTTTATACCCAGCCACTTTGCTGAAGTTATCAGCTGAAGGAGTTTTCTAGTGGAATTTTTGGGATCACCTACTATCATGTCATCTGCAAATAGTGATATCTTGACTTACTCCTTTCCAATTTTTATCTACTTGAACTCTTTTTGTTGCCTAATTGTTCTGGTTAGAACTTCTAGTACTATATTGAATAGATAGAGAGAAAGTAGGCATTCTTCTCTTTTCCCTGACTCTAGTGGGATTCCTCCAAGTTTATCTCCATTTAGTTTGATGTTGGCTATTGGTTTGCTGTATATTGCTTTTAGTATGTTTAGATATGAGCCTCGAATTCCTGTTCTTTCCAAGATATTTAACATGAAGGAGTGTTTGAATTATGTCAAATGTTTTTCAGCATCTAATGAGATGCATGAGGTTTTTTCTTTGAGTTTGTTTATATAGTGGATTGTATTGATGTATTTCCATATATTGAACCATCCATGCATCCCTCAGATGAAACCTACATGATTATGGTGCATGATTGTTTTAATGTGTTCTTGGATTCAGCTTTTGAGAAATTTATTGAGTATTTTTACATCGATATTCATAAGGGAAATTGGTCTGAGATTTCTTTCTTTGTTGGGTCTTTATGAGGTTTTGGTATCATTGTAACTGTGGCTTCATAGAATGAATTAGGTAGTATTCCTTCTGTTCCTATTTTGTAGAATAGTTTGAAGAATATTGGAATTAGCTCTTCTTTGAATGTCCGATGGAAATTGTCACTAAAACCATCTGGTCCTGGGCTTTTTTTGGTTGGGAGACTTTAATTAGACTGTTTCTATTTCATTAGATGTTATGTAACTGTTTAGGTGGTTTATCTGATCCTGATTTAACTTTGGTACCTGGTATCTGTCTAGAAAACTATCCATTTCATCTAGATTATCCAGTCTGGTGGAGTGTAGGTTTTTCAAATTTCTTCAGTTTCTGTTGTTATGTCTCCTTTTTAATTTCTTATTTTATTAATTTGGATACTGTCTGTGTGCCTTCTGGTTAGTTTGGCTAAGGGTTTATCTATCCTGTTGATTTTCTAAAAGAACCTGCTCTTGGATTTGTTGATTCTTTGTATGGTATTCTTTGTTTCTATTTGGTTGATTTCAACCTTGAGTTTGATAATTTTCTGCTGTGTGTTCCTCTTGTGTGTATTTGCTTCTCTTTGTTCTAGAGTTTTCAGATGTGCAGTTAAGCTGATAGTGTATGCTCTCTCCAATTTCTTTATGGAGGCACTTAAAGCTATGAATTTTCCTCTTTATCACTGTTTTCATTGTATCCTGTAGGACATATTAAATTCTAAAGAGCCTTTAATTTCTTTCTTTCTTTCTTTCCTCCATCACCAAATTATCATTGAGTAGAAAATCATGTATGTGGGCTTTCTTTTGTTTTGTTGTAATTGAAGAACAGCCTTAGCCCATGGTGATCTGATAGGATGCGTGGGATTATTTCAATCTTCTTGTATCTGTTGAGGCCTGTTTTGTGACCAATTATATGGTCAATTTTGAGAAGTGCTGAGAAGAAGGTATATTCTTTTGTTTTCGGATGAAATGTTCTATAGACCTCTGTTAAATCCATTTGGTTTATAACTTCTGTTAGTTTTACTGTGTCTCTGTTTAGTTTCTGTTTCCATGATCTGTCCATTGGTGAGAGTGGTATGTGAAAGTCTCTTACTATTATTGTGTGAGGTTCAATGTGTGCTTTGAGCTTTAGCAAAGTTTCTTTTATGAATGTGGGTATCCTGGCATTTGGGGCATATTTATTGTGAATTGAGATTGCATCTTGGTAGATATTTCTTTTGATGAGTACATAATGTTCTTCCTCATTTTTGATAACTTTTGGTTGAAAGTCTATTTTATTCAATGTTAAAATAGCTATTCCAGCTTGTTTCTTGAGACCATCTGCTTGGAAATTTTTTCCCCAAACTTTTACTTGAGGTAGTATCTGTCTTTGTCACTGAGATGCATTTCCTGTATGCAGCAAAATCTTTTTTATATATCCAGTCTGTTAGTCTATGTATTTTTACTGGGGGATTGAGTCCATTGATGTTAAGTGATATTAAGGCCCAGTGATTATTGATTCCTGTTAGTTTTGTTGTTATAAGTGGAATTAAGTTTGTGTATCTATCTTCTTTTGGGTTTGTAGAAAGAAGATTAATTTCTTCCTTTTCCTTGGGAGTAGTTTTCCTCCTTGTATTGGAGTTTTCCATCTATTATCCTTTATAGGGCTGGATATGTGGAAAGATATTGAGTACATTTTTTTTTCATAGAATATCTCTGTTTCACCATCTCTGATAATTGAGAGCTTTGCTAGGTATGGTAGCCTGGGCTGGCAATTTTTTCTCTTAGAGTCTATATAACATCTTTCCAGGATCTTCTGAATTTTAGAGTCTCTGTTGAGAAGTCTGTTGTAATTATGATAGGTCTGCCTTTATATGCTATTTGACCTTTTCCCCCTTACTGCTTTTAATATTCTTTCTTTGTTTAGTGCATTTGGTGTTTTGATTATTACGTGAAGGAAGGAATTTCCATTCTGGTCCAATCTATTTAGAATTTTGTAGGCTTCTTTTATATTTATGTTAATCTTTCTTTAAATTAGGAAAGTTTTCTTCTATAATTTAGTTGATGATGTTTACTGGCCCTTTGAGTTAGGAATCTTCACTCTCTTCTATGCCTATTATCCTTAGGTTTTGTCTTTTTATTGTACCTTGAATTTCCTGGATGTTTTGGGTTAGGAGCTTTTCGCATTTTGTGTTTTCTTTGACTGTTGTTTCAATGGTTTTTATGGTATCTTCTTGCCTGAGATTTTCTCTTCTATCTCTTGTATTCTGTAAATAATGCTTGCATCTATGACTCCTGATCTCCTTCCTAGGTTTTCTGTATCCAGGGTTGTCTCCCTTTGTTATTTCTTTATTGTTTCTGTTTCTGTTTTTAGATCCTGGATGGTTTTGTTCAATTCCTTCACCTGTTTGGTTGTGTTTTCATGTATTTCTTTAAAGGATTTAAGTGTTTCTCCCTTAAGGACGTCTACCTGTTTACCTGTGTTATCTTGTGTTTCTTTAAGGGAGTTATTTATGTCCTTCTTAAAGTCTTCTATCATCATCATGAGATGTGATTTTACATCAGAATATTGCTTTTCAGGTGTGTTGGGGTATCCAGGGCTTGCTGTACTGGGAGAATGGGGTTCTAATGATGCCAAAGTAGTCTTGATTTCTGTTTCTTAGGTTCTTGTGCTTGTCTCTTGCCCTCTGGTTAACTCTGGTGTTAGCTGGTTTTGCTGTCTCTGACTGGAACTTGTCCTTCCTGTGAGCCTGTGAGCTTATTGTCTTAGGTATGTCAGCACTCCTGGGAGACAAGCTCTCTCAGGGCAGGACTGGAGTGTGGATAGCTATGGCACAGGATCAGCCCTGGGGCACAGATGGAAACTAGAAGGATCCTGTCCCTGGCTGATGCTCAGTTTCTGGTTCCTGTTGGTTCTGGGCAAGTCCCACTTGGCCTGAATATTTGGGCAGCAGTCGTGACCTCACCTGTGATAACCACATTTTAAAAAGTGAATTACTTAAAATTAAAGGTTAAACATGGAAAGAATTTTCTAATTAATAGTGGACTATCATGCACTTCCTACCCCTTAAAAGATGGCAAATATTAGAGGGGAGCAAAGCCTTCTGATTTTTCCATCGTGTGTGTTGGGTAAGTGTGTAAGTGTGTGTGTGTTGTATATACAGACATGTGTGAATGCATATGCCATGCATTAACATATACAAGCCAGAGAAATACATGCACTATCCTCTAATCACTTGTCTGTATTTTTGAGACAGGGTCTCTCACTGAACCTGAAGCTCACCAAGATCACTGCTTTGGTTGCTAGCAACCTCCCAGTATCCTGCCATCAGTTCAGAGTTTACTGGTATGCAGTTGTATAAGCTTTCATGGGACTTAGGGGATTTGAACTTAGTTCCTAATTCCTCATGCTTACTTGGCAAGCACTCTTACTGAGCCACCTCCCCAGCCCAAGACCTTCTTACCTTCTCCACATATAGATAAAAAAAATCAACCCTAATCATTTCTTCTATTTTGTATTTAACATAGAATTCATGTACTCTCCTTCCTCTGAATTTGATACTTAAAATAGTGAACCAATTTTATAGCTGGATAAATGAAAAAGCCCAGTGAGCTAGTATTTTAAAAGAGAAGAAATAAGCAAAATGAAGCTGAGATTCAAATAGGATTCTAAATCTTGCAGATTGTCAAGTAAAAGAGACTATTTAACAAACCTGCCAATTCAGATTGCCCATCGACTCAATGGGTTAATGGAAATTCAGTTTAAATAAATTGATCTGGGAGCTGTGAACCAATCTGGTTTCCAAATTTATAATTTGGTCTTAGTATCTGCACCTTCACCCTGCCTGGTGGGATTTGAGTATTTGAAAATGGCAAGGTATGACAGTGATTAAAATCACAGACATGCAGCCTGCTTCCCTGGCTCTGCATGTCACTTGAGAGCTTGCATTAGTTACTTTATATTTTAGCCTCAAATTCCTTGTCTATAGAAATTAAGGTAATAATACAATTAACCCATAGGGATTTGTGAAGATTAAATGAGTTAATATCTTCAAATGACCTCAGATAAGCCTAGACTCTCAGTAAACATCTATGAAGATTGAGGATCATCTTCTCTAGTCCTCTCCTCAGTCCAATAATGGCTGCTTTTAGATACTGGAAGTACTGACAAAGAAACTTTCCATAGAAGGAATACTGTATGAGGAAACACTGAGGCAGGAGGGAGGGAGGGAGAAAGGAAGAAAAGAAGAAAAGAAGAAAGGAAGAAAGAGGAAGGACAGTAATGAAGACCAGAATTTTTAAAAGGAAAGAAAGAATTCAGCAGTTAATTCAAGCTGCATTTTCTCAGGAACAGAAACTTCTTAATAAAGTTGCCTAGACAACAGCAGTTCAGTCCCAGGGCAAGTGCCCCACCATCCTGCACCAGCTCACACCAAGACAATCAACAGCTTGAAGGCCATTCAGGGTCTTTTGCAATTGCAGGTGGGTTCTGTTAGTAGACCCAGGTGGCTACTAATGGAAGGCTCAACACACTGAATTCAGCTGGTTCAAGGTGTGGGCAGGATTTGGGTCATGGTGAGGCAACTGGTGCATATGAGGAATTCACTGACTCAGGAGCAGAGTGACCCACAGCCAGTCCTCCCACTCACAAGGAGGCAGGACAACAGATACTCAGAAGAACACAAGGTTTGCTCTGGTCCTACTCACTCCTTCTTCAAAAATTTTTTTGAAGTTTTCTTTTTCTTGTTCTTCTTCAAAATGAGTGTTGGTATGTGTTCTATAATGAGAACTCTGTTAATAACATCTAGTATATAGAAGTATATGTTGGGAAAACACAGGCCATTTTTTAATCTGGAAGACTCAGATCCAGTAAGTCTCCTTTGTGATATTTTATCACCATTCACAGTCAGTTGTTGCTTTACTCTCTAAATGTTTCTCTTTTCTTCAAGTCTGGAAGATTCAAGAAAGGAGACTGCATTTATTTCTCATTTAAGTATACCCTATATACTTGATGTCTTGTACAAAAGTGTTGTCTCCAGGGTGAATGGATGCATAGCCATCTAAAAAAGCAATACCAATTTAAAACTACAGACTTTTATGCCAATGTATGATTCAGTTTGGAAAAAAATTCCTTCTCTTAATTATATAGGAAATAATTTGACAAACCCTTTCAGTTAGTCAAATATAAGGCAATCATGGAGAAGAAAACTTAAATAATAGGCATGATCATGTTTTAGACTTAGAAAATAAGAATCATGTTTTGAAAAAGTTTTGGTATGTAGCCATAATTTTCGGCATCTTAGCACATGCAGATCATGTTGGAAAAAAAAACAGATAACTAAATAACTAGATAGGCATAACATAAGTAATGAAAATGTACATTAGATCATTAATACTAGATAATATACAGCATTAATAGATTTGCTATATAATGTATAATGATATTCTGTGTACTAGTTTCTAGTTTCATCATGAATTATCCCCTAATTCAGTTGCTGAAAGTATCTGATATTTCAGTGTTGTTAAAATCTGGGGAAGCCTATCCTAGATAATTCTAGCTCAGTGGCTCTCAAGCTTTGGGTTATAGCATTTTGGTCACCTGAAAATGACTAGAGTGGAGCCACAGCACTTGTGACAGTCATGTAATTCTAAGACCATGTAAGCCTCACCGTAACCATAATGTAGTATAGCTCTATTATCTCAAAATCTTCCATCATGTCCTTCAGAATGCAGTTCCCTCCCTGACTCTAGCCACTAACAACAACTGGCTTGTTCTCTATCCTGTGCCTATACTTTTGTACTCTTCAGCCTACAAATGAAATAGCGTCGCATGTCCTTCTTGTCAGTCTTCTTCACTTAACATAATATTTTCTTGAGATTCATCCATGGTGCTACACACGCCAGTAGCATGCTTCCTTTTTATTCCTATGTTTTTTATTGTTTTATTTAGAAGTAGCATCACAGCAGTTTCTACTACTCAGCAGTTGATGGACTTATGAGATGTTCTCAAGTTTAGACATTTATAACCCAAGCTGCTCTTCCACAGTCATGTTTTGACTATTGTCTGGATAGTATAAAGTCTGTATGAAACACATAAAAGGACATATTTGTAACATTTATAGTGAGAGTAAATCAAACTCAGTAAACAATATTACCGTTTCTGGAGTCTCTGGTAACATTTGACATTATTGCTAATAATTTGTTAGAGAGATTCAGCATTCTGCCATTTTGCCAGCAATTCACTTTGTCAAGTCTTTTGTTCTTTTTGCCTAGTCATTCCAGTAAGCATAAAAATTTACCAAAATACTGCATAACTTTTTGTTCACTTATTTTACATACTTCTTTCTTGGTCCAGTTTCATTTTGATTACTCTATTGAGTTACTTGTCTTAGTGAGGGTAGAAAGCAAGAAAATACTAGAAGACTGATCCTCTCATGTGTCTGGAATTAAGATTGTTAATGGTAGTGATGGAACTGGCCAAGAGTAGTGTAGATTAAAGAACTGTTGTACTGTATAGGTACATATGCTGCATAATTCTGAGAAACTCAATAGTTTGAATGCAAACTCTTTGATCTCGGTGAGCACTCTAGTGAGTGTCAAGGGGTATCAAGGGTGTGTGTGTGTGTGTGTGTGTAAGCATGTGCACAGTGCACAGCCCCTGGAAATAACATAATAGAAAATGTTTTTAAATGATACAATATTACTGTTGTTTGATTATAAAATGTGTGCACTCCCACATTTATGTTTTGCATGCTGATCTTCATTTATGGCACTATTCTGAAAGCTGTGAGGACTTTAGCAAGTTTGATGTATGAGTAAGAACAATAAGTCACTAAGGATCGCATTTGAAGGATGTACCTGACGTGAATCTGAACTCACATACCCTGTATCCTGTTTTACTGCCATGTGAAAAGGTCTCTAGTCCACATTAATGTCACCATAGATAAAGCTCTAACCATAACCTTAATCCCTAGCCCCTAATCCAACTATAACCATAAAACCTAATCCTACTCTACCCTAACCTTAACTCTCAAAACAATAGAGCCAATTACTTTAAAATTTGGTTACCTCTGACCCCATACTCGTTGGAAACAGAACATGCAGAGACTGATACAAAAACATTCTAACTTCTATGGAAGAACTAGCTCTCAGAATATCTAAAGATTCTACAAAAACCTCCAAAGAAGAAAAGCAACCAAAAGTCTTTCTCAAATATATTTCCTGTGAACAACAATAATGACCAGATCAGCATGCTATCTGAATGGTACAATGTTGGGGGGTAACCAAAAACTCTCTCGTTTACTTAAGGTTTCATCAATTGGGAAAAATTCATGTTTGGTCATGTAAACATACTGAACTACCCATAGCTGGAATAATCATAGACCCTAGACAATAACATACTACTGACACTTTTCTTATTTTTTTGATACTTTATTTACATTTCAAATGTTTCCCCCTTTCGAGATCTCCCCTTTGGAACCTCCCTATTCCCTCTCCCCTCCCCCTGCCCCTATGGGGGTATTCCCCCATCCACCCACCCACCCACTCTTGCCTTCCCTCCTTGTCATTCTCCTATACTAGGACATCTAACACCCTCAGGCCCAAGGGCCTCTCCTCCCCCTGATGTCTAACAAGACCCTCCTCTGACACATCTGTGGCCAGCAGCATGGGTCCCTCCATGTGTATTCTTTGGTTGGTGATCCAGTCTCCAGGAGCATCAGGAGGTCAGGCCAGTGGACACTGTCGCTCCCTCCATGGGGCTGCCAACCCCTTCAGCTCCTTCATTCCCTTCTCCAACTCCTCCATCTGGGACCTCACGCTCAGCCCAACGGTTGCTGTGAAGTGACTCTTGGGTATTCTGAACTTTTGGGCTAATAACCACTTATCAGTGAGTACATACCATGTCCATTCTTTTGTGACTGAGTTACCTCACTCAGGATATTTTTAAGTTCCATCCTTTTGCCTAAAAATTTCATGAAGTCATTGTTTTTAATAGCTGAGTAGTATTCCATTGTGTAAATGTACCACATTTTCTGTATCCATTCCTCTGTGGAGGGACATCTGGGATGTTTCCAGTTTCTGGCTATTATAAATAAGGCTGCTATGAACATAGTGGAGCATGTGTCTTTATTACAAGTTGGAGAATCTTCTGAGTATATGCCCAGTGGTGGTATAGCTGTGATCTCAGGTAGTACAATGTCCAGTTTTCTGAAGAACCACCAGACAGATTTCCAGAGTGGTTGTACCAGCTTACAATACTACCAGCAATGGAGGAGTGTTCCTTTTTCTCCACATTCTCACCAACATCTGCTGTCACCTGAGTTTTTGATGTTAGCCATTCTGACTGGTGTGAGGTGGAATCTCAGGGTTGTTTTGATTTGCATTTCCCTAATGACTAAGGATGTTGAACATTTCTTTAGGTGCTGCTTGGCCATTTGAGTTTCCTCAGTTGAGAATTCTCTGCTTAGCTCTGTTTCCCATTTTTTGATAGGGTTATTTGGAGTCTAGCTTCTTGAGTTCTTTGTATACATTGGATATTAGCCCTCTTCAGATGTAGGATTGGTAAAGATCTTTTCCCAATCTGTTGGTTGCCATTTTGCCCTATTTACAGTATCCTTTGCCTTACAGAAGCTTTGTAATTTCATGAGGTCCCATTTGTCGATTCTTGATCTTAGAGCAGAAGTCATTGGTGTTCTGTTCAGGAACTTTTCCATTGTGCCCATGTCTTCGAGAATTTCCCCACTTTCTCTTCTATTAGATTCAGTGTCTCTGGTTTAATGTGTAGTTCCTTGATCTACTTGGACTTGAACTTTGTACAGGGAGATAGAAATAGATCAATTCTTCTATATGTAGACTGCCAGTTGAACCAGCACCATTTGTTGAAAATGTTGTCTTTCTTTTCCACTGGATGGTTTTAGCTCCTTTGTCAAATATCAAGTGACCATAAGTGTGTGGGTTCATTTCTGGGTCTTCAATTCTATTCCATTGATCTACCTGCCTGTCACTGTACCAACACCATGCAGTTCTTATCACAACTGCTCTGTAGTACAGCTTGAGGTCAGGGAGGCTGATTACCCCAGATGTTCTTATATTGTTGAGAACAGTTTTTGTTATCCTGGGTTTTTTGTTATTCCATATGAATTTGAGAATTGCTCTTTCTAAGTCTATGAAGAACTGAGTTGGAATTTTGATGTGGATTGCATTGAATCTGTCGATTGCTTTTGGCAGGATAGCCATTTTAACTATATTAATCCTGCCAATCCATGACCTGGGAGATCTTTCCATCTCCTGAGACTCTTTTCTAAAACAATAGAGATTTACTTTTTTCTAAATACTTGTCCTTACACCCATGCACCAGTTTGCTTCTCATTTTTTCATTACAATCTCCTTTTTGCAGGAGAGGTCTTTTACAAAGATCAGCAACTGATCAAAATATATAAATGAATAGAGCATGTGTCCAGTGTCCATTTGTACATCTACAATGCAATTGCTATACCTAACCCTTAGACAGCATCAAGGAGGGTAAGATCCAGAGAATCAGGATGTCCACCAAAGGACAGTATCACATGACAAGGAAAATGCAACCATTAATCCTCAGCTATACAGTTTTCTAAAGAAGATCTGTACAATGACCAGTGAGGAAAAGGTACAATTTTCACATGGACTCCCTACCACAGATGAAGAGTTACAGGCAGTCAATGGCTGCTGAAAAAGAGAGAATCAGTTTCCATTTAGAGACAAATCCTTAGATAAGCTATCAAATCCCTAGCGGTCAATCCCAAACACCTGCACACATATATTAGTAACACTAAATAACTAAATGAGAGAGAGAGAGAGAGAGAGAGAGAGAGAGAGAGAGAGAGAGAGAGGATGGATGTGTGTGACTATGTGTCTGTGTGTCTGTACATGTGTGTGTATGTGTGCATGTGTGTGTATGTGTTGTGTGTTTATAATATTAATAATTGCAGAAAAAGAAGTCATGAATTTGAACGGGCAGAAATAAGAGTTTTTGAAGGAAAAAAAATAAAGTAGTAGAAATGATATAAATACAGTACCCATGGTATGAAACCAATAAAATTTTTAAAAGATATGAAACAATAACAAAACTTCTGTACAACAAGAAAAGTGGTGAAAATTGCCATGAACAAATCTAACTCTTGGGAAAACAGTAAAGAAAAAGTAGAGGATAGGACCTCAGGAAATGCACTAAATTCTCATTTTTATAGTTCAAATCTTAAGACATTAGCCTGGAACCACCATGTCTATGGCTAACATATGTCAACTAATAAAAACTGGGAAGGGGGGATTTTTACAATGGTGGGTTTGAACCTTTTATTTTCTGAAGGATATTTTTGTTTGTTTGTTTCTGCTTTGTCATGGATTAATATAAGGCCTTCTCCAGCACATCTGGTATGCAGCTCACAGCACACTAGTGTGATGGAAATGGCTTGTGCTGAGGCAGGAGGATTTATTGTCACATTATCTGTGTTCTGTACCACAATGCTGGCTTCAAGTTAGCTATGTTGGGCGTATTTACACCAACACAAATAAAATGACCAACACTACCAATCAAATTGTGATTGTTTTTCCCAAGGTTAAAATTTAGTTGGATGTGGACAATGAATAAACAGAAAATATTACAGTATGGGAGGGTAGACAAAATAGACTAGATTGTGGTATTCTAAAAGTTGTCAGACAAGTTTCATGATACAGACATATTTGACAAGTCTGCTTCCAAGTCTTTAGATGCCTGAACATCTATCTAGTATTGCTCAGGATTTTATAGCACTCTATTATTGTCATATATTACTATTAAAAATCATGGTGCCATATACCATGCAACTGGAATGGTAGAAAATGTTTTCAAAAAACTGTTTCGGTAGCATATAATATACCACATCACAAGATCTGTATTTCCCTGAGAGGGTCTTAGAGCATTGAACTTTAAAATTATGGAACCCTAATATCTAGTGGAAGAAATACTTCATTAGATACCACACAACTAAAATTTTGGCTTTTGATTCATTTTTATAAGGGTTTGGTTTTGAGAATTTCAAATAATTAATTTTGATTTTATTCTTTCCCATTCTCCAATTTCTTCCAGATTCTCCCTACCATTTTATTTTCTGACCAGGGAACAACCATAACAATAGCCAAATATGTGTGACTATGGTTCCTAAATATTAAATTCCATGTTCAAATTTTGTGACAATTCCATGCAGTTTTTATAGCAACATAACAACGAAAATTTTAGGCCAAGGCACTTTTTAAAAACATTGGTAGGAACATCACATACCAGGACTACAGAAATCTTCCTATATTCTTATCCATCCAACTTCATTTTCTTTCTCTCTGTTAGAAAAAAACAAAAGCAAAACATAAAGAGCACACAAAATAATCAAGAAGTTCTACTTGTGTTGGAAAACATCCTAATCATGAAGTTTATCCTGGAGTGTAGTTTATCTATCCAATGTCACTCTGTTAGAGGGAATGATTTGTCCTCTTTAGTAAGCTCCAGTTGCAAATAATATTTTGGCTAGGAGTGAATATTCCCTTTCTTCCATTTCTCTGTGCTGGGATATTTTTCTGGCTTGAATATGAGTAGATCTCATTTATTTTGTCACAGTCTCTGTGAGCTCATATGTATATCAACTCTGTTGTGTCTAAATGATGCTGTTCCCTTGGAGTCCTGTACCACTTCTGGCTCTTACAGTCTTTCTACCTCCTCTTTTGCATAGAGCCCTAAACCTTGAGAGGAGGGGTGTGATAAAATACCCACTTTAGACTGAGTACTGCAAAGTCTTTCTTTGCATATTGCCTAGTTTTAGAACTGGAGCTTCCATCTGTATACTGTGGTGACCTGAAAGAATGCCTTTTTAGCAGACTTGGGATCTGAGAACTTAGTGTTGTTTGTGCCCCAAATCATTGATATCACTGCTTTTATTTGCTTGTCATTTTGCACTTTGGTTTCTGTAAAAATGAATCAGATGATCTTTTAGCTCTAATGTCCTATGACTCAGAGGCATAAGATGTATACACAGTACAAGAATGACTCATTCACTGGAAGGGTATTCATGTCAAGGAGACAAAGCTTTGCCTGGGGACTAAAATACATATTCAACATCACCATGTCACTGGACTGTCATTACTCTACATGGCTTCTTCCCTTTATTTATTTATTTATTTTTGGAAGAACATCACTTTTACCTGTTTCAGCCATCATTATCATCTCAATTTAAAGAGTGAATAAAACCATCCATAATACCATAACATATATCTAGAATTCAACCTGCTTTGGATGTGACTGATAAAGAAAATATAATCAAAACATCTTCACTTAGGAGGCCTAAGCCATTACCACACCCAATACAGATCAGCTCAAAAGGAACCACAGTGGGTTCTTTGAAATGCAGCATGCTTAAGGACACTCGTATGTATGTGCTATCCAACTTGGTTCTTTAATAATTCAGATTTTTAGATTTAGAATTAGCCAAGCTATGTTCTGGCATTGAGTTTTTAAATCCAATCCAAATCAAAAGTTTCTATCTGAACTGCAGATGTATGAACAGAAAGAACACTGCTATGCAGGTACCAACTAAGCAGAAAGTAAACTTTAGACCAATTCTTTCATCGGAGAAAAAATGAGTTTTGACTTTTCCACAGTTATATGATTAACCAGGTAAACTTATTCATGTTTTGTCATGTGTACAGAAAGATGATGTCAAGATTACAGTGAAGAAAGTGTTCAGATAACTGGGGTGGAATTCCCCACACTGTGGGGGTTTTCATTTTGTATATAGTTTACTACTATAAACAATTTGGGCGTAATTTGCTATCCCCCTTTGATAATAATGTTTTTGTCTCCTCAAACCAGCCGCACTTATTAGCCTTACAACTTTCAGTGAGTGTAGTGACTCAGAAATTTAGACTACTCAGACCTTAATTCCATAGAAAATACAGATATCTTTTAAGATCAATTAATAAGGGTTTTGACTCACGAACTACACTGATATTTATCTCCTTTAAGTACTTTTTAACTTTGAGACAGATATTGGCTTTTCTATCTTCCAGTAAGAACCTAGTGCTATACTACTGAAGATACTTTCTATATATAAGTCCAATTTAAAACTTTACATTAAAGAAAAAAATTATATTTTATGGATGATCAGTGTTACTACCATGCGCATCACCTTGCCATAATTCATTATAGTATCATCATGAAGTATCTTTGCCATACAGAAAATAAAACCCTGGATTAAATTAATTGTCCAAATTGTTGATTTAGTAAATGAAAGGACTGAGTTTCAACCCCATTTATTCCACCTCCAATACTACATCCTCAGTTCTCAAGTCTAATAGACAGGCATTCTTCCACATGCTACTTCTTGTTTTACCTAAGTTCCTTTCCATGTAACTGGGTCCTTTATTTGCAATAACAAGAGAAAAATTACTCCTAGGGATAGAAAATTTGAATTAAGGCATTAGAATGTACTATGAACATCACTGAAAGCCAATTGTCTTTCTTGTTTCTCTCTGCCCCACATACCTGATAGTCTTCATCAAAGGTTGCCTTCTTCACATGTGTAAAAATGTGGAAATCCTAATGAGAAAAATTGAAAACCTCTTCCCCTTAACATCTACAAGCACATGACCTAATTGGGTAACAATAGCCAGAGTCACTGTTTTTATCATCCATTCAGTGAACTGTTCACCAGGATCAGATGATTTTCTGGTCAACTCTGCTGAGTCAGCCCAGAGGGAATTGTTTATTTGATGTTCAGTCAGTGACAAGACCTAAGCAGGTTGTTCCTGCCAGAAGTAGCTGCTACTCCGATGAGTACTACCATGCCTGCATGTACAAAACCCTGAGAGACACAGGGCATGTGCCTTTGTCTGCTGAGGCCACTTTTGTACACACATGCCAGCTTTGAGAAGGCTCTGGAAAGCCTGTTCATGTCTGTTAGTCAATGATCTCACACTGTTTTCTTTGCTACACTATGCTTTTTCCCTGCCTAGGGGCCCTTTAATTGTCCTCCCATTTAAAGCCAGTTCCCTGTGTTCATAATATAAGGACATTTAAAAAAATATCTGACTAATTAAGCATAATATAAAAATTTATCTTGAAAATACTTGTATTGATTTGTGTGTTGCCATGAGGGGTTGTTGCTGCTTTAAACTAACACACTTGCATTGTCTTTGCCTGAAAGCTGTCATTGATTCATTTCAGTCTCAGAATTCCACTCTTTTCTTCAAACTAATAAACCTCATAAATCTAAAATGCTAAAGGTTGGTCTTTTATCGTGAAAAGTTGTAAAATTTTGATAAATTTGAACAAAATATGTGATGCTGTTCGATCAAGTCTATATTTCCATATTCTTTCAGGAACTTATTTTTCTCTGAAAAAAGATCATTCTCCTTTTAAAGTCTTTTAGAAGTGGCATTGCAACAGATCACATGATATGCAAGAAGTAGATGTGCTTATGTAAGTGCCACATGGCCACTGCAAACCACACATCTTCCCTACAAATGTACCAGAAAGTTAGCTGTGGTCACACTAGCTTCTGTCTCATTCTCCATGTCTCTCTGTCTCTGTGGATACTTGATTTTTATATCTACAAGAAATTCATCATCTTCCAGCTACTCCTCCAACACATGAATGGATGTACTGCTCCATGCCTGCTCCTACACATCATATACTCCTCTGAGACTGAGGGCACTGAGCTTGGCACTCTTTAGTGCTGGGCTTTATGTACGTAATGCTTGCTTTTAGTGAGAGCTCACTGGTCTCCTCCGGAAACACTTGTGGTTCATTACATTGCATGTGAACATGTGGGTTTAGACATTTAATTCTATAGAATTACCCCAGGGCCTGGGAAAGTTGAAATCCCTGGCAGAAATCTCTCTCTCCCTCTCTCTCTCCCTTTCCTTCTCTCTCCCTGTCCCTCTCTCTCCCTCTCTTTTTCCCTTTCTTCTTCCATCTCTCTCCCTCTCTTTCATTCTCTCCCTCTCCCTATCCCTATTTCCTGTCCATCTCCCTCTCTCATCTCCATCTCCATCTGTGTTTGTGTATATGTGTTTCTATCTGTAGTTCTATCATCTCTCTCCCATTTTAAATGAGACTGTTGTTTAAACACATAGGAATCATCCTGGATTATTTTCCTAGAATCAACTTCAGTGAAGCAAGCAAATATTCTGCAGTACAGGAGAAGTGGCCTACATCCAGCCTGAAGCAAATCCCTGAGCTTAACTGAGGCACAAGTTGCTAAATGAGCAGCAAAAAGAGGGTGATGAGTGTGCTGCATAGGAAGGAACACTGCAGCACCTGTGCCTAGTATAGGCTTCTCGTGTGCTACGTCACTATTCCATTCCACTTATTTCTTAGACATGCCCCCACTGAACATCATTTCTCTAAAACAGTCATTTAGAAAATGTATTGTCTCTGTCTCTGTCTCTCTGTCTTTCTCTGACTGTCTCTCTGTCTTTCTCTGTCTCTGACTCTCTGTCTCTCTGTCTCTCTCTGTCTCTCTCTGTCTGTCTCTCTCTCTCGCTCTGTGTGTGTGTGTGTGTGTGTGTGTGTGTTTGTGAACTTCTATTGTTCCACATTCCACATTGCTCCTGAGATAGGCTCTCACAGAACATAGATCTCACCATTTTTCAGTGATGCTGGCAACCAGGGAACTCCAGTGATCCCCTTACCTCCTGACTCCTCTCAGCTCTTGCATTACACAGCCATGCTTGACTTTTTATGTGGGGGATGGGATGGGGATCTGAGCTTCGGTCTTTATGTTTTCATAGCAAACCTTTTACCCACTGAGCCCTCTCCCCAACCTGAAGCAGTCATTTCTTCTGTCTTCAGAACTCTTCTCTGTAGCTTCCTTCCCATCCTTTACAGCTAAGTATTACGTAAGTGAAATACTAAACCACTTTGCAACCTCAAATCACTCTATTCTGACAGATTTGGTGGGCATCACTACTGGTGTGAGACTGTCCTACTCGTCTGTGTTTTACTAGTTCTCAAGCTGCGCAAGGTACAGCTAACACTATTTCCAAATGTGCATTAGTTCACATATTGCCCTTAGTGTATCCATGACATGCCTTCAACCTTGGGAGAAAGCGCCATCCTTCCAAGCAGGGTTTGTGGGTTGCCTCCTGACTGGTCACTTCTACCCTTTTCCACCAGCCCATTTCAGTTTCCATACCCTATCTCAGTTGACTTTATGGAGCTTTATGGTTTCAATGTCATGCTTAAATTACTGGTTTTTGATTTACATACTATGTTTTAGAAAAGTTTTAGATTTACAAAAACAGCACAGAGAAAACAGAGAGTTTGTCCTAATCCTGCACCCAGTTTTTACTTATTCTACATTAAAATGCTGAGTTCTAATATGAGTACATTACTAATTACTGAACCCATTGTTTATTTAGATTTCTTTTGTTTTTACTAATAAATTTCAGTATATATGGCAGTAGGCAATTGCTATAAACAGTATATACATATACATACATATGACTATTTTTAAATTAGTTAATATCATTTTCCTTTCCAGACCTTAGATTTCTCTCCATATCCAAAAGTGATTATGGATGCATTTTAGCTTGCTGAAGTCTCTGTTTTATCCTCTGTGAATGAGGGCTAAGAGTGATGTCTTCAAGGGAGATCACTGTGGAGCCCTTATGAAAAGGGTTAAATGCAACTTGAGAAGCCCACCAAGCATCATCTGTTAACAGTACAGTTCATGAACTTCTTGGATGAAGTCAAAATATGGATCTCAGAAGAGAGGATGGATAGCCAAGCAATCTCCTGTTCTCTGCACAGCTTACCATAATTGGTGTGGTCTCTTTGGTTTGTATTTGAGGGCTTTCCACAACCCTCTGTGGCTCAGCTTTGATGACTCAGGCTAACTCAGTTTTGCATTCCTTTAAATTTCCACATCTTTTTCTTCATCCCAGGGAGAGAAAAGTGGAAGATGGACACAGTAATAGGACTGTCTTACTGGTATCTGTTTCTGGACTCTTTCCAGTTGGTACTTTACTAACAGCTGCTTCTTAACCACAAGCAGGGCCCCCTTTTTCCTTCTTTTTCCAAGAAGAGTGTCAAAGTCATTAATACCAGCTGCCACCCTCACATAATGTTTTTCCCTTGTCAACATGTGTACTTGAACTTCTCTCAAATGCTCTAAACACTACCCAGACTGACCTCACAGACTTCTATGTAAGGCTGCTCCTCATAGAAATGCCAAATACTGATTTATTAGGAAAAATGTAAACATAATTCTTTGATACGAATGGCAAGCATAAAATAATTTTTGTGACACAGAGTAAGAGGCTGAAAGAACAAATGTAAAGACAAAGGAAAAGAAAACCTCAGTACACTGCTATGTTGTGAGAATTTTACTCTGCCTTCTCCTCTGTACCCTGGTCCTGTAGCTCCTGATAAAACAATTCATACACGACACAGAGGCATAGTATAAAAAATAGTTTATTGCAAAGTAAAGGAGAGAACACCCTCTCAAAGGTCACAAATGGACAATGGCCAAAGAAACCATTGTGCCATCTACATTTTTAGGTAGACTTTATACAGTTTCTAGCTACACAATAAGTACAGCCTCTCTTTAAAAATGTTTTCTTGTCTAGGTGATTGATTGGCTCATGTAAATTAGCTCTTATGGGACAGGACAGTGATATATCTGTTTTTTAACCAGAAAACCTTTCATTAGTAATTGTAGAACAAGCTACACTGGATGCCATGTGCCCACCCAGACTAGAAATACCCCTTAGATGCCATCTTCTGATGAGTAATTAGAGCCATGAAGTTTTAGTTCTTATTCATTATGAGTGAGGGGTCCATCCATGATGACTTTCAAGCCTACTAATGTCTAACATCTCCAGACCATCTCATTCCTAAATACACTCAGTGGCTAAGACATTTGACAAAACTCCCTCCAGCTCTACCACTCTTCCACATTAGACAGGGTTCTTTAGGGGAGCAGAATAAATAAATTATTTCCGTATTACAAACAGGAGACTTAGATTGGCCTACAGATTGGGGGCTAGTAGTACAACAGTGACCATTTGCACACTGGATGGGGTAAGAATGCCAAACTGCCCCACCCAGGAAGCGCCTAAGCAGTTCCAACTTAGGGCTGAGGATCCAGGAGACTATGAGAGTCACTGGTCTTCAGTCCACATTGGAAAGCCAAAGAAGCTGGAGTCAAATGTCATGGAGGTGTGTGGCAGCAGCTACAGGAATAGAGACAGACACATTCATCATTTACAAGTGGAAGAGGCAAGAGCAACCCTGATTTCTCCTCTGACCTTGTAATATTTGTGCCCCTTGGAGGAATATATTAACCAGTGTGAGGGAGGGCTGCCTTTCTTTGGTAAATCCTTCCCAGAAGTTCCCTCCAAGAACAGTAAGAGATGTATCTCTTACTTGATTCTAAGTCCCATCATGATGAGAAAATTAACCTCTATTCCCCCCTCCCCCAAATATACATCACTGTTATGCTATAAACTAGAGATAAGACTGGCATATGGTGGCTGGCAGGCTTGGGGGCTTAGAAATTAAGGATGAGATACAAATGGGCACAAATTCAGGAGTAGTTTATTTCTACTATGATTGTTAATCTCTGTTAAACATTAGAATTCAGATTTTCTTAAGTTTGTGAATAACTGTGGCCATACATGCATTTACATTAAAAAAGCTTGCATTACTTTCTGGGTCCCTTTAACCAGTACAATCTCAGTACTCTAGGTAGATTTATAATGTCACCTTGACCTTGAGTTACTGTCATCCACATGTGTAGCCAAAAGTGTTTTCAGAAGCATAGATTTCTGCTCTACTTTCTCTACTGAGTTATTTTACTATAGCCTTTTCATGCCAAAAAGAGAAATGCATCTCCAACAGGGATTGTGGTCTGGAGTACTCATAAAATGAAGAGAGCATAAAGTTTAATCTCTTCCTCTTTATCAGACATTGCACTATATTTATGCTGCTACTAATTATCAGACATCTAGAGTAATAAGCCAATTATCTTAGTCTCTTTATATTTTGAAGGAAAATAAACAGAAGTTGGTCAATGGAAAATGATCTATTTAAGGTTTTGTAAATTAGAGAAGGGAGTTTAATTTCATCCTCTCTATGTTTGTGACCATTTGAAAACTGACAGAAAGCCATTGAGATAAATGCTTGAATATGTGTAAACTAAATTATAAAAACTAGGCTAATCACTTCTTCCCATTGGAGAAAGTGGTGACCTGGGCCCCAGTTTGTCTCTTAGACAGATTTTGAGGTAGAGAAAAGCAAGGCCCTAGAGAGTTCCTATCAAAATGGGAAAATGGGACTTGGTTAGATGTTGTTGTATGGAACAGTCCCACTCATCGGACCTAGTAACTCCATCTCTTTGAGAGGTGGGGAGTGGAAGCCTTTTTGTATCTTTTCTGTAGAGGTTGTCATCCAGCTTGAGATTCTTAGGTTTCTCTTAAACACACTGATTTTGCAAATAGAAATAAAAAAGGAAAGTCAGATTGCAGAAGAGGACCAAGAGACTCTTAGTTAAGAATATCTCATCTTTCTACAGGGATTCTGCACAGGATGATGTTTACAGTTTCAGTCTTGTGAAACAGAGTTATGTGAATTTACCTGGAAAGATGTGGACAAATGTCCATGTACCCCAGACAGCACAACTTTTCTGGCCTCCAAAGAGCTTCATCACTATGAGAGTTGATCGTAGTCATCAATTTGATTGGGTATGGAATCAACAGGAGAAACCCATCTGTCATATCTTTCAGAGTGTTTCCAGTAAAGATTACCTGAGGGGAGAAGCCCTCTCTTGGGGTGGGCAGTGTTGTCAGCAGAGGCCCAGATGGAAAGAGGTCTGCAGAAATAATAGGGCTTCTTGCCTACCTTCACCATCTGCTCTATGTGCACCCACCCGATTGTTGCCGCTACATTTCTTTGCTGAAACTAAAAATCATCTTCCTTGGCCTTCCAACATAGAATGATGGCCACCAATTGTCCAAAAGCCCTACATAATTAAGAATTGCTGAAACAACCATCTTCATGGACTAAGCAACTACCTGGTTCTCTGACATTTTAGCATGCAGGTGGTCATTCTTGGACTACCTAATCCCACTTGTGTTAGCCAAACTGATAAATCCCTTTTGTAACATATATTCATTTTTATCAGTTCTGATCTTCTAGCGAATCCTGACTAATAAAATCATAATTTAAAAAATCCCACTGAAACTCAGATGCTGGCCTCAGGAAAGATGCAATACTGAAGTCTTGTCTTTAGTTGAGCTTCTACCTTCTACTCTAGCTCCCAGTGAGCCATGTACAGCTAAGGGAGGGGGAGAAGAAGGAGTAGTGTTAAGAAATCCAGGTGAGTGTTCTTTGCCTGTCCTACCTTCTACTAGGAAGTGTTAATGGCTTCATTACTGTTATCATGTACCCACCAACCACTGTTTAGTTCATTACCAGAACTGGGGTGATGGGAAACATTCTATAGTTCACCACAGCCATCTCTACTCCACAGTGAACACATGGTCAGGTTATGCACAAAGAAGAATCACTTTTTACAGAAATATAAGTATGGATATCATCTGTTTTCAGATGAAAATAGAATCACAGACACATGCAAGTGTACACACAAATATGTGTGTATGTATGTGTGTGTATGTGTGTGTGTGTGTATGTACACATGCGTGTGAGCACACACACATACATGGCTCACAAAAGTATATGTATGCGCATGCTGATATGGTCATCACCTTCAGTGTCCTTAGGCAAATTATCTAGCAACTAAATGACAGTGTGGAATTTCAAACAAAACAGGCACTTAGAGGCCAGTTGTCTGAAAGACCTCTGACTCATTGGTTTAGCCTTCAAGCAATCCAAAACAGGATGAAAACCTGTTTTCTCTGTCCTCTATTGGTGTCTATCTCTCTTTAACTCAGACATCTGCTTGGCTTACCCTATTTGAGGCTTAGGATGCAGAAATAAGTCATTGTTCTGAGGTAGGACAGAAAGACAGAAAAAATAAAGGATGTGAGAAGGGAGTGAAGCCCCCACCATAGGGTAGAGTTTCAGCATAGCTGATGAATCAAGATTTACTCCAGAGACAATGCTCAGTGTCTCAAAGGTATTTCATACAGAGTTGCTCAAAACAACAGAGATCATGTGCTTACTTAGTGCCAGAACATTTGTGACCTTCGAGTTCAATTACATTAACACTCCTCTCTCTCCCCAAAGCTAAAACAATAAACCTCCAGAACTACCTCACAATTTCATTTACAAAAGGGAATTTGTTAAGACAGGATAAAAATAAACCAGCTCATATATTTTTACTTCATTTAAAAGTGTTGATTACTGTTTAAAGATTCTGGAAATTATATCCTTTGAGCCATGTAATTTAGAGGGATACAGCATGTAGCCATTATAAAGACACCCAAATACACCCTTCCCTCTTGAGATGCACACACTCACTGTTGTGTGCACTGCCTCCTGTGCTTTCTTGTAATGCCAGCACCTTGATGAAAGTGTGAATCATCCCTTAGCTCTACCTCTTAAACCAGCTAACTTTGTTTACAATTGATTTCTCTTGAAGTTCTTTTCTGCTTTGAGTTAAGTGTCTTGCTTAACTTGAGTTGAGGTCCATAAGTGGGACTCTGCTAAGTACTAGTGGCAATGCTTATGTCATCCCACTGCTGCTGACAGTCTTGAAGCTGCAGTACCTTGGATACCAGGAAGAGCAAAACACCAGAAGACAAATAGTCTTCTCAGATGAGGAACTTTGTTCACGGAGTAAAGCTTGATCTGGGAACAGAATTATCTTATAGGAAACAAACTGGCCCTCTCCTTTAATGATAATAACGACAGACTGAGAATTTATCTGATCCCCTTGCAGGATTATGGCTGAGACAATAATAGGCCAATGATGAGCTGGGATATGTCTTGACTAGAATTACTTAAATGTGTATGCTCATTACCCTCAACTTAAACCTGAAATTTATGTCATTACCCTGGTGATTGACTGGATAACTGGACCTTTCTCTCTCTGTTCCTCTTCCCTGAGTTGACCCAATGAATAAGCTGCCTGTCTCTCTCTCCTCTTCTCCTCTATGCAGTTCTCTAATTGATATATAAGGATGGGTAGGCACCCTACTCTGTTTAAACTTTTGGAAATGCAGTATGCTGTTCCAAAAGTGTAAAAGTTACTAACAACTTACATGAATATCTGATTTCAAAAATCCAAGCTTTTACCTGCTAAGCAATGTCTCATTGTCTAGTTGATCATTTGCATCAACTACTTTAATAAGTAAGTGGAAAATAAAGACAAAGTTACAGAGAAGTGTGTAAAGCAAGGACCAACCAGTGATGTGTGCATGACATTGTAGTTATACATACAGTAAGAAACTATTAGTACTGTCATGTTGCAAAGAGGGAAGCTGACTTTTACAAGGCCAAAAAACTTGACGAAGTAATTCTAAAGCCGACCAAATTGCCTTCCTGGTGCTAGGATATGGTCTTCAGAAATATTTAGAGAGATTCATTTTAAAACCATGTTAAAATTTGGTAGACATGAATCACAGAGGGCTTGAAGACCTACTTTTTTATTTTTGTGAGGATTTAGAGAACTATATTTTTAAAAGGTCTCCAGGTGGTATAGATGTTTTCACAAGTGTACAGATGGCAAACAGCACACAACTTTAGATTTGTCTTGTAGAGAGGCTGGTCCTTTCATAATACTGTATTTCTAGGACACTGTGACTGCTTCCTCATTCCCCATCCTTTTAAAAAGTTGTTTAACAGTTCATACATTTATAGAATGAATTTTAGTCACTTCTACTCCCTACTTCTCTTTCCCAGAAACTCTTATTCCCAAGAACTTTCTCTTTTGCTCTCATGTCTTCCTTTGTGTCTGTGTGGACCACCAAGTTTAGTTTCTTGCTTGAGAGTAGGTGGAAGGTCAGAGGCTATGGAAAACCACTTATACAGCAGATTTATCATCTGTCTTAAGCTCTTCGTCCACCCTTCCTCATACATGAACACCTCCCTAAACACTGTTGCAAGAAGAATGCTGCCATCAAGGCAGAATCACAGCTCAAACACGATGAAGAAGCAAGGACCATCCAGGCCTTATTCAGCCTTGGGTCTTTGGTACCTATACAATAGGCAATGCACAGTGTGTTCTGTATTCTGGAGTTGATCATAAATGTCTTAATCTGTCCTTAAATTGACAGATCATCTTTGTCTTACCATCTTTTTCTGTCATACTTTCTTCTATCTACATCATCATAATTCATGGTTTCCAAAACAAAACTCTTCATATATGCTTGTTTTAGCACACACACACACACACACACACACACACACACACACACTTGCTTTAATCATGACCTGTCAGGAAAAAGACCAACGTTAATTCTATTTTCTGATTCTTTCCTCAACTTCCATTCTTCCTTCTCTATGCAAATTACAATATGGAGATAAATTGATCGTACAAAGTAATTCCAATCATGCTATCACCTACTGATTATGAACTATTAAGTTACTACTTCTAGACAGACTGCCCTCGGTAATTCTCATATACAAATCTCCTGTGCTATAAGTATGGTATGCATGTACCAGCCAGTGGAGCCTCTCCACTCCCCTAAAGCCTTCACAATATGCACCCAGCTCTTTAACTTCTCAAATCCATAGAACTTTAATATTTTCAATTTTTCTTGGATCCTGCTCTTCCCAGCCTAGAAGTTTATGATTTCTCTGACTCACCCTATGCAGTTTCACCTAGTTTATATTTCTGCATAAATTTGGGGCTATTTTAATGTACCTTTTCTGCACATTTTCACTCATAGTCTCCTCCTCCTTCATCTGGTTAGATAACTAACCCATGTATCCAAATATGGATATGCAAATTAGAAATTGCAACAGGCTTCTTTTCTTACCAACTACAGCAGGACATTGACCTGACTGACTTTTGTTTAAACCCAGTCAGGAGAGAAACATTACAGCTATGCCCTTCAGCAGACATTTACCTTGTTATGGGTATCTTGTTAGATCTTCTTACTGGTCAGGTTGACAACAAGAAGCCAAACATTAAAACTGTAGCTCACCACAGAGTAATGGGACTCAGAACTACAGTGAAGAGAGGATAGAGATGCTGAGAGATAGTACGCACCAAGACAAACTTTTGTCAGCATGATACTTTATTCTGCAGAGTGAAAGCCAAGTGGGCCACGAGCTTTCTGCTTTCCTGGTACCTCTATGGCCCAGTCTCCAGATGAGCATCCTCCTGAAACCTGCTCCAGTGTTCTGCCTCCAGGTCATTCAACAGAGCAGGCAGGCATGCTATATGCTTTCTTTTGCTGTCTAGGGATTTCTTCGCCAACTGCAACCACAAACTCTCCCTGAACCCTATTCACCAAAACCCTCAACCACTCAGTCTTAGTTTTCTGTTTCTATGATAAGTCTATCCCTACTGTATTCTTGACTAACAGCTTACCAGTGCAGGATCTGTCAGAGCATGCTTCTCCACAAAGGGTCTTGTTATCCTCTACTGTATCACAAGTATAACGTCATACTCAGTATTTGCTGAATAAACAAACAGGTTTTGATGAGCTAATGCTGAAATCATGACTGTAGCATCAGAATATAGTTTGGTGGTTTTCTGTTCTAGGGCTAACAATTGTGAATTCTTGTGAATTCTGGGAACATACCCATACGGACTCTACAGGATGTCATATCATGTCATTAAATGTTACATAAACCCAATACTGAAATACAGTGTAAAAAGTAAAATCTATTTCTTTTCCATTCTCTCAGATTCCATCAGAAAAAAGACTCCTTTGAAAGCCATGAAGACTTAGGTATTTGAATGAGGAAGAGAAGGACAGGACGTTGCAGAGATTAAGGCAGATTGGGAGGAGCTGCAGTAGAGGAAAATGATCATAAAGCATTGTATGAAAAAAATGACGAAAGAAAAAGAGGAGGAAGAGATATAAAGGGGAGAGGAGAAAGCCAAACCTTGTCCTAAATCCTGGGCACATTGCAGAAATTTAAAATAATTTTTGCTTGTTTTAATTTTACCTATTTTTTATTGGCAAATGACAGAATTACATACAAAATAATTTCTTAAAATTGCATTTATATAGAGGCAGAGAGAATAAGAAACAAACTGAGAGGGAGAGAGGAGGGAAATAGGAGATAAAGAAGGGAAAACAGAAGAGGAAAGAAAGATGGAATACAGGAAGAAAGGACAAAAGGCCAGGAGAGGGAAGGGAAGGAAAGAAGCTGGTTTATATAAAAATGGCCCATAGGTTCCGAAAACAAAAAGTATGAACTGAATATACGCTTGTGAATTATGGGGGCATCCCCATAAGAGCTCCAGAGAATGTTAGGTCATTAAGCTGATGTGCAACAATGTGGACTCCAGTATTAATTAGCTTGTATGTGTTGTCCATTATGCAATCTGTTTCTACCTGACATCAATTTGCCTTCAGGATACATCATAGCAATTTCTCAGTTGTCAAGCTCCCAGGAGGCATTACACTTGAATCAGCACAGAGCATTTGTTCTTCATAAGAAAAGAGCTCAGATATATTTGAACTGTAAACAAACAAGAAATGAAAACAACAAAAATAAAACAGTAAAACAAACCCTTCTTTTATTTTCCATTATGTATTTGAATGTTCAAATGCAACTTTTTAAAGAAAAAATAAAGAGCCCATTGGGATACTTGATAGACTAAAACTAAAGTATACTACTACCACCAAGGGCTGACTATATTGTTATTTTCTTCCTTCAGCTCTGAAATTTATATTCTTTCCTACACATGAAGAAAATGCAAGATAATATCTATTTTGCTATTCTTTCCCCTTTAGCTATCCTTGCAAAATAGGATTTAAAAAAAAAAAAACTGAAGCACGTTAATCATTGTTTAGTAATTTATTTCTTTCCCATTAAATGCATTAAAAAGGATATTCTTACAAATGACGTTGGACTACTTTCAATAGCCAATGTCCTTCCTGGCCAGTTTAAAGTTGGTTGGTTCATTGAGCATAATTTAGTCACTTGGATTATTTCTCATTCTTCTTGGCCACAGGCCTTCAAATAACACCTCCAGGTGGAGTCCGTGGCAAATGTCTATGTGAAAAAGGACCAGTGAGTCAAGAAGTCACAGAACACCCAGAAATTTTAACTGTCTCATAGGATGCCTTCATGAAGGACTTCCAGCAGCACAAGAAATGTCTTTTTCCATCATTTAATTTGCAATAATCTTCCTTACAAACACAGCCTAAAACATAAGCCAGTTTTCCAAATGTGTTATGCTGGGGATTGGTTCTAATGCTTTGTCCTTTTTTAGCCCCCCAAAAGCCTCGATTCCAAATATGAGGGTCCCTGTTTCCAGCTGGCTTAGATTGAAAATAAAGAATTACCATATAGCCAAGGCTGGGCAGAAAGATGGAGGAAGGAGGCAGGACTTTAAGATAATGTAGACAAGGGGACTGGAGAGAGGAGAGACAGAGAATCACGATGACTTGGAGGGAGATGGATCAGATTTAAGAACTTCAGGAGAGAAAGCATCTAACATAGTAGATAGAAAGGGAATACAGCCCTACTGGGGCTGCCCAGAAGGTAACAGGGCAGCAAAGATAAAATATAGATTTAGAAGGTGTTAAGCCAGACATAACAGAGAGAAATGTATGCTAGGGAGGATCAGAAATGCCCAACCATTGAGCTGGTCAAAGCATAACTAAATAAGTTGGCATGTGTGTCTTTCATTTGAGAATCCAAGAGCTCGTGGGTGGGTGTATAAGTGCAACCCACCGGAAACCAACAGGGTTTAACTAATTCACCATTACAGTGTCCTCCATCAAATTTGAACATCTGGCATATCATAAAAGAGTCAGTTTTGAAAGAAAAGTGGTTGATTTTAAACAAAAATAAACCAAGTAGCAATCTGTACTAGGCATGTGGGAAGGTAGCTGAACTAGCCTCTACCTACCCTTCCTTCATCTGCTTCCATACGATCTTGACTTCAGACCACAAAACATTCTAACAATTCTCTCAGTGAATATTTCTTGACACTTATCATTTTTTCCCTAGGACTTGACTGCTGTTCTGAAATGATCATCTACCTAACTCTCCATTCAGTGTCTAGAAAACTACTAACTCTTTCAAGATTCTTTTGAAACACTAGAATCTTAGGAAGCTCATAACCATTAGACCATGTCTGTTATTAGTTGAGCATTAAAATATGGTAGGCTCTGTAGTCGTCTCTGAAGGTTATCTCATTTACTTAACACAGCTATCAAGAGGTAAATATTGTTACCCCCATTTTACAGATATTATATTTTAGGAAGTCAAAAGTTACAGCTATGGGCTACTGAGAGAGTGGAGTGGGACCCTGATTGCTCACTGTTGAATATTCTAAGCCAGGAAATTAATACTTTCTCTCAATTTTTCTACTTAATAATATTCCCAACTTTCTACATTAAGATATTCTTTTTCTAGGTTTGATTATGGCTTTGGAATGCTATTACCAATCAGATTTACATTAAATTTCATAATTGAATCATTGTAGTAGGAAAAACCACATCCAATTTTTAGATGTTAGCTGTGTGTCTAGGATACTTTCAAGGGATTAAATATTCACTAATTTATAGAACAAATTGAAGTCACTGGAATTCCAGACACTGGCTTTACTTCCATGCATTGTTCCAGAAAATATTCATCAATCTAACACCTCCAGTAATTAGAGAAACATCATTATTGACAAGTTAATGGGCCTCCTCCTGTATTTGAGATTTTGTATTTTATAACAGACAATGAAGAAAGTTTCCATCTTCTTGTATAGAAGCACTACTTATATTCTGAAGCTGCTCATTCCTCCCACATAAGGCCTATCTGCGCTACAGCAGGAATGTTGACATATTAGCCTGGATAGTATTTGTTTAGGAGATTGTTCTGTGCATTATAAAATACTTGGGAGGTTTTTCTAGCTTTTCAAACCTCCAGATGCCAATAAAATTGTCTTCTCAATGAGATATATGGGAACAAGGGGGAAATTGTCTCCAGACATCGTTTTTTTTCCATGGAAGGCAAAACTGTATCAGATTGAAAACCACTACCAATAGAGGAAGATGATCACACCTATTTCCAAGCTTGTCTATGGGATGGAATCTCCTAGGAAAAATGAACTGGGTCATTGTGGCAGTGACTTACAAACTCAGAAGAAGACATGAGACCAAATTAGAATCAATGACATTAGAGCTAAGATTTGTTATATATTTTTTTTAATTTTTTAAATAAAAATATAATTGTATCACCCCTTCCGTTTTTATCCTCCAACTTTTTGTTTGTACCTCCTTGCTCTCTATCAAATTCATAGCCTTTATTTCTGTAATTGTTATTACATATAATATATACATGTTTTATATATATTTCCTAAATATATAAATGAGACCTGCTTTGGCTGTAAAATTTTACTAGTATGTATAAGATTTCAGGGCTAACTACTTGGTATTAAATAATCTATTGGGAGTCTCTTCCCTAGGGTAGACTATTTTTCCTTTGTCAGCTCCTGTAATACTTTGTGTAAGGTTGAAGTCACATAAGATATCCTCTTCTACATTAGCATGTTTACTGCTGTCATCCTTGTTCAGCTCTTGTTGAGGCAGCTGTGTACTAGACCTGGGTAGTTGGCTAGGTTTCTATCACCTGCTATGATTTTCCTTTTCATGAGAGGTCTTAAGTCCAATTAGAGACCTGTTGGTTACTGCCAAGTTATGTGTGCAATTACTGCATCCTTATGGCTACCATTCCGTGCTGGTTGTTGTTTTCATTCATAGATTTTATTTTAAAGAAAATCATGTTTCCAGATTATCAAAAACTCTCTTCTCTTTTCTTCTGTGCAAAGTGAGATGGTGCAGCCATATCGCTCAGTCTGTGGTTGAATGTGTAAGAGGAAGGAATTCCCCAAGACTCTGAGACACCAAGAGAAAAGAGACAGAGTCACTTGATTCAGCCTTTCTGGTATTTGGGATACTATTTATTTCTTCCCTGTCCTCTTGCCTTTCTTTCTTCACTTTTCTTCCCCCTTTCTTCCATTTAAAACTTAAAATTTATAAAAATAAAATAATTTATAATCTTAAAATAGCAACATAATTTTTTCCTCCAACTTCCCATCTGCTGCCCTCCTCTTTGCCTCTCTCCTCTCTACATTATCATTTTCTATCACTTTTTTCTTTGCTCCCCTGCTTCTCATCTCATTCCCATGGTTTGGGGATATAATAACTAAATCCAGTTATTACACATATAGACACATGTGCAAGCTTAGTGTTCTGGATATGCTTACCAGTTCTTACCAAAGATATTGGCCATTGCATTCTATTTTTATCATTAATCCATTGTTTTATACAAAAGTTTTATTACTTTGATTTTTGGTAATGCACCATAGTTCATACTATATTACCTTAAACTATTTCATAGTATTTTGTAGTGTTCTATGACTTTTTACTTAAATACTTTTGAAATGAGTTTTATGCAAATGTCTCACATGAATATGGCATATGAATTAAAAAACTGTGACACTCATATACAAGAGTATGGATGTTCTTATTTTATTCAGTACTAATCGTTTGTCCTCAAGAATTGCTCCTTCAAAGCAAATTACCATAAAAATAGTTAAACATGCCCATTTACTCTTGTTTCTAACTCTTATTGTTTTTTAATACAATCCTTGGGAAATGTATTTAGATTTGCTCCTTTGCCCTACTGAGGATATTAATGAAGATAAGTACTTACATATATTATTAATAATATCTGTTTTGGAGGATTTTCATGAATGGGTTGAAAATTAGAATATGTGAAAATTATTGAGAAAATAGAATTAACTTTTCTTATGGTGATTGCTATCAATACTTTTCTTGCTGTTGTTAGCCATCAGTCTCTTTCTGTGATTTTCTTGTTCTAATGATTTCTACAGATCTCTACTGGGCTTCCAGCCATGTTCATATATCATATTTAGCTATGCTAGATACCAAGTGCTGCCTGTTAAATGAAGCAAATATTATCTTCACATCACTCGTGAAGCTCATAACCTGATCTATTAAATAAAAAGAATTACAAAATTGTATGTAGGGAAGTCTCAGCTTTTCTTCCTGCAAGTTTTTCTTTCTCCCAGGAGGGAAGTAAAAACTTTTCTATCATTTCAAACTGACATGTGTTTTCTGTGTTTTTACTTTTTCACATTTTTACTTTTTCAGAGTTACACATTTGGTCCTCTAATCCATCTGAAATTCAGAAATGAGATAGAGGTAAAATTGCAGTTTTACGATTTTCAATATAATGTTCCTATTTTTCTGATACCATTGCTGCAAAAATTTCATTATTTACTCTACCAATGTGTGACACACCATATCAGAAAATAGTTTCCCTTCATATACCCTACCCTAGGCCTTCTATGTCTATTTTATTCTATTATCTGTCATTAGGTTCTTATGTTAGTGGAACAGAGCTTTTCTTATAACTGTGGCTTATGTGAGGTGTTTATATCTAGAATCAAGTAATTTTTGTTTTGTTTTGTTTTGTTTGTTAAGGATGGTCATGAACTCAGTATGTAGTCAAAGATGCCTATGACCTCCTGATCATCCTCCTGACATCCCTGCCTCGACCCCTGAGTTTGGGACTGATGAGTATGTGCCATTACACTCAGCTTTCCATATAGTTTTCTGAAAGCTGCCATCGTTTGCCTACTAAAAGTGAGGATGATAATATTTATGCTAAAATTATGTAATTTTCAGCAGCTATTTTCTTCTTTGCTTTTCAGTTTTACTACTTGAACTACTAGCAAATTTGTTAATGCACCAGGGAAAGATGGTTTACTGACAGGCTTTAATTATTTCAAATGCATGTTTTCTATATACAACAAAGCCTTCCTAGCTATTGGTGAAAAATTGATTTGGTAATTTGCTAGTCCATAATAATCATAAAATTAATTTTGAAACTTATGACACAGCAACCTTATGGAGTATTTCTACTGGTTTCTTTATGCTTTCTGTGACAATGATCTTGTCATTGTTTCTATCTGTCACAATTTGGACTCATTCACAAGATAATCTGGATTACCGTTAGAAGTTTAAGGCATCTGTTAGAGAATCAGTATGGATGAAAGCAAATAGAATCAACAGGGGGTGGTTAACCTGCTATACAGAAAAACAAAGTTGCACCCATCTCAGCAAGTAATTGGAAAGCCAACTACTACCCATTTGTAAATTGATTAGGGATGGATGAAACAGCCAGACTGTCACACACAACTTGTTCAATAAAAAGAAAACAGGTATGAGTATGGCATCAAGCAAGGAGTGTGTGTGTGTGTGTGTGTGTGTGTGTGTTTATGCATTCGTGTGCACATGTGCCTGTGTATTATTCCTGTGTGTGTGCCCCTGTGTATGTATGCATGTCGGTGTGTGTGCATACTTAGATACACAGAAGGATAGTGAAAAATTTGTTATTTACCAATAATCTCAGCAAGAATGAGAGTAATATTTCTAAGCTTAAAGGGAAGATGTCCACAGTTTTCTGATTAAATCAAATGTGGTATATGCTGTAGCCTTTGCTACATGACCTTCGTCAAGATAACAGACTACCTCCTATTTCTAGTTTTCTAAAGGTTTGTTTTGTTAATAATAACCATATGTTGAACATTTATAAGCAATCTTGAGTTCTTCTATTTTCTCTCTTACAGGGAAAATGGTGTCATATGTTTGTTGACTCAGGTCATTCTGCTTCTGTGATGATGCTACCTTGAGGATAATACATATAACAGTTACCCTTGGGTAGATATTATTACATTTGGGATTTTTTCACATCTCTAAATTGTCACACCCTATCTTACTTGCTGGATTCTCATCTTCTTACTTATAAAGATTGCTTTCTTCTCACTATATTGTTAACAGCCTTCATTTGTGCCTGAGAATTTCATACAGCTCAAGCATAAAATCATTTACACTTAACTTTCGGTAATTACATGTTTTGACTTTCTTTAAGTTTCTTAGATCTGAATTGATGTGTACATATTTTAAGTAGAAACATTTGTTTCTTTTATAAATTACATTAAATTTAAATATAGTATTTTGTGCAGTGGTTTTTACATTATGAATAAACTTCACATATTTGAAAGGCAAGGTTCTTATAACCCTGCTTAATTCCCACAAATTCTTCCCATAACTGCTCAAGGAATACAGCCATGCCACCTTAATGAACTGAAGAAGAAGACAGGTGTCCACAATCTTCAAGTCTTGAAATTGATCTAAATTAACCATGCTTTCTCATACAAGCCTTACCCTAGATTATACATGCTTTCAAATAAATTTGGAGATCAGGCTGTATTTCTCTTGGACCTTTAGCAACAGTTTCTGTCAGCATGAAATATATATATATATATATATATATATATATATATATATATATAATTTTCTGTACTTATCAATTTGAAATTTTATTTGTATATTTAAAGTAAATTTGTCAATTTCATTATTCAAGTTTTATTTGCTCTAATATATTTTCTTTTTCTAGGTCTAACAGTATATGAGTGTCTACAGACTGCAGCTATTATTCCTGATTTATCTACCTCTAATAGTTTTATCAATTATTGTTTTATATGATTTGAGCCTCAGTATTATATATATATATATACATATATATATACATATATATACATATATATACATATATATATACATATATATACATATATACATATATATATACATATATATATGACTTTGATTTATCACTATTGCTTTTTTGAGCATATAACAGTAGTTACATATTGTTATATATGTATAAACATATACCACCTTAATATTGTCAGAATCATTTTATATGGATTTACTTCATAGTTTTCATTCATTAATCTCTAGCATTTATATTTATATCTCTTATTTTTATTTATTTACTAGCTTATTTGTTTGTTTATTCTTGATACAAGGACTCATGATGCTTCTCAAGCTGGCCCTGAACTCATGATCCTTCTTTCTCTGCCTCCTCAGTGTGTTACCATACTAAGTGTATCTCACACTTAGCATATTTCAATATTTCTTTCATCTACTAAAATTATACCATATAGCCAAAAGTCACTGACTTACAGCCCACAGATTCAGAAGTCTTTGGAAACTGTTACTTTGAAATTTTTTTTCCCTTTATTCAGGAGTAAATGTGATATTCTCCATGTCTGCACACATGTGACGCAGTTACGACATGAACACACCTCCAGTGAAATACAGAAGTACTGTCCCTGCTTAATGAGATATCTTCAGTGAGATACAAAAGCACTGTTCCTGCTTAATGAGATATGTTTAATGAGATACAGAAGCACTGTTCCTGTTCAGTGAGATGATACTTCCTGTGTCATACAGAAGCACTGTTCCTGCTCAGCTCTGCTTTGATTGTTTGTTTTGCTTCGTGCTGTTTTACAAGAGTTATTATATCTATATATGTACAAATTCCCAAGTACATTATGATAATTACTTTATACAATCTTATGGGTATTTAAGGAGTAGCAAAAAGAAAGAAAAGCAAGAACACAGTTAAAACATTTTGCTATATTAACCCTTTGACCTCATCTGAGACTCTGTCTTTGTTCCTATGGGTTCAAGTTATTGTTCATGCCATCTGCTTTCCCTAATATATCTAATTCCCTTTTCTCTGTGATAGTAGTAACAAATATATTTCATTTCCATATGCCATGTCCAAAAGAACTGAATTTACATAGTGTTTTATAAAATTGTTTTAAACCAGTCAAGAGAAAATGAAACAGATATGCTTGTGTTATAGAATTATGTAATTATCATTGTCAAAACTTATTTTGTTTTTGTTGCAGTTGTTGTTGCTTAGATTTATGTTTTTACATTGTTCTGGTTTGAAAAAGAATAGCCCCCATCGGCTCATATATTTACATGCTTAGCCATCAGGTGTGGCACTATTTGAGGTGTGTCCATGTTGGAATATATGTGGTCTTTTTGGAGGAAATATGTCATTGGACTGGGCATTGAAGTTTCAAAAACCCAGGCCAGGTCCAGTGTCTTTCTATTTCTGCTGCTTGTTGATCTGTCTGTATAACTCTCAGCTACCTCTCCAGGACCATGTCTGCCTGCACGCTATCATGCTCACTGCTATGATGGTAACAAACTAAGTCTCTGATGCTGTAAGCAATGCCCAATTAAATGCTTCCCTTTATCATAACAGTTACAGTGATCATGGTGCCTCTTCACAGCAATAGAATACTGACTAAGACACATTTGGATTCATTTACTTTTGGCCTGGTAGCTTCTCTTACCATATTAAAATACTTATTGTACAGTGAGTCTGCAGAAACAAACTATTTTAGTTTTTTGTATATCTAGTTTTTGTGTACCTTGATATTGGTTTTAGTTTTAAAAGATAAGTTTTCTAGTTAAATTGGTTATTTATATTATAGTTTGGCAATTATTTTATCTCAGAATTTGAACACGGAACACTCTGTATTTTGGTTTCCATTATTTATGAGAAGTCAGCTATGTTAAGCTTTTCTCATTTTTATGGACTCAGTTTTCACTCACTGCCTTAAAATATTCTCATTGTCCTGGTCTCTCAGAAGCTTGACTGTCACATTTCTGGGTAGGAATATCTTTATATTTATCCTTCTTGAAGGAAAGGTCTGAGCATCACCTCTGTAACTGGGGGTGCGAACAGTGCCAGCTTCTCATGAATGGCATTCTGCCTTCAGTAGGGGCACCGTTAGCAAGAGAGTATGGTATGAGTCCTCTGATCTCCACTCTTTACCTCCCAGAGCAGAACACATATAGCAAACAAATTGGTAAAAGGGTAACCAAGCTCTAGTGTTCTGTATCTATCACACCTGATAAAGCTTTACATTATGAGCTAAGCTCAATGGTGGAAGTCAGACCCTGAACTGTGGATCAATACTATTAGTTTCTGCAACTTGGTGCTAGGAATGATGAGAAATGATGGTGCCCTGACCTTTTTGTTAACTATCCTGTTGTTTGATTGGGAGATAGTGAAAGAAAAAGGCTAGTAGCAGAGCCTTGGTTAGGAGAATGTAGCTAGAAAAAAGTAGATGTTTCATATCCTGAATGGACTTAGGACAAATTCCATAGATCCAACTGGATCTCTATATGGTAGTGGTGACTAAATGATAGCTAGCCTTAGATAGATACACATACAAATAGATAGATTAGATAGATGATAGATAGATAGATAGATAGATAGATAGATAGATAGGCAGATAGATATAACATACATAGATGAATGAATAGACAGGAAGATATAGATAGATGAATGGATGGATGGATAGATAGATAGATAGATAGATAGATAGATAGATAGATAGATAGGCAGATAAAGAGATAGTGAGACAGACAGACAGACAGACAGACAGACATAGATATGACTGAATGTACAAGTTTTAGGATTTTCCCTGAAGAACACCCTCTAAGAAACCCAATTCGTATAGCAGAATTTCTTATTTATCCTCTGATGTCATCTGAGACAAACTTTCAGCCTATTCTTCTCGTAAATTGGTTAAGATGATAATTTAATACTTAGCTTTTACAATCCTCCAGATTTCCTGAGTATCTTCGGACTCCAGAGAATTTCAGTGTTTCTCAACCCCAATGCATACCTTTGTATGGGATCCTTAATATCTTTTATATTTAATTGGATCATTGTTTATAAATGAAAGGAATAGGAACAGGATAAGAATAGCCTGGAGGAGTACAAAGACCTATAGTTCCAGTTTCCATTCTGATAGGAATTTACTGCCCATGGCTGGCACTTGAACAGATTTCCCACTTCTTTCTCCCATGGTAACTAACAGGCAGATGATGATCCACTTAAGTAGATACAATAGAAAGGAAAGGGCATGATTGGAACATAGATTCTGTTAAACTCCCTGTATCCCCTCATATTGCAGTCTATTTTTCTAGTCCATTGTTTTCATGATCCTTGGCCTCTTTTCAAGTCCCAAGAACATATCCAGAGAGCAAATCATCACCTAAATAGCAAGGAAGAGTATACTGAAGACACGGTGTAGGTTGAGTGTTGTAGTTCCTAGGAAGACTAGTAAGATGAAATCACAATTCTAATGAAGCTTACTATTTAGTAGAGGATGAAGGAAAGATTATCGGACTTGTGCTTCTATTAATTCTCATAATTTCAGTAGATGAGCTTACAGAATCAAGAGTTAAACACATAATGATATGCATGGTTTCAGAGTACCGGTAAATGGAAGAACGATCTATCGCTTTCCAAAATTATTGCATTGATAACTTATGCAAAGGTAACTCTTTTATTCTGCTAGCTACTGCTGTACTTAAGAGTCTCCCAAAGCAATTGCTTTTTGTTTCTGCTTTTAATATCACACCATTAATCCCAACATTCTGTTTGGAATAAGGTGGTATGTGTGAAACCAGACTTGGAAATTATAACAGGTAAAAAGCTCTCATGTAAAGAGGCAGATGCAAGATGGGATTCATTTCTTTCTGGCATCATGCTTTTAAGCAGCAGAAAAATAACAATCTACAGGCAGAAAATTTTCAATAAGAGCTGCAGCTCTGATATTTTTAGTCACAATTCCTTCCACATCAGCTGCAGATATGAATCTCATTGGAATAATGAGAGCTAGATATCATGATTGTATAAAATTGATTTAAATTTTCTGACAGTATGTCTACATTCTATAGCCAATTAAAAGGAGAGTTTTGTGGACCATGGAGGTGATCAGTGTAAAGCAGATATGCTTTTTCCTCAAAACTTATAATTCACGACTTTATTCTCTACTGTTTTGCCTGTTCTTTACTCTAGCATGCTTTGAAGCCCACTTGAATCAAGCCCATTTACTTGATGTATATGATGAAAAAGTAAAGCTGATTGAGAGACATGTGTTTGGTTGTGATTGTCATTGAAATGGAAATATTTTTGCATTCATAAGAGAGTGAGAACTTTTCCATCAAAATCTCATGTTTTTGAGCTTTTCTAGAATTAGGAGATATTCATGTAGAGGCACAGACCAGAGTCTATCTCTCTGTGCTTCTATCTGTGTCTCTCTGTATCTCTGTTATCTCTGTATTTCTCTGTCTCTCTGTCTCTCTGTGTGTGTCTGTCTCTGTCTCTGTCTGTCTCTGTCTGTCTGTCTGTCTCTCTCTCTCTCTTTCACACACACACACACACACACACAGAGAGAGAGAGAGAGAGAGAGAGAGAGAGAGAGAGAACAGGACCTGAGCCTTCTCTTTGGTCCAGCTCCTATGCCAGAAAACTTTAATTCATCTCGTTGCTTCTACTTCACTTTGAAGAAGACAGGAGGCTCAGACAAGGAAGCCTTTAAGTGATCAGTGTCCCTGGTGAAGGTCACCCTGCAGTCTTATCATTTCCATTTCTTTTCTGCTTCCTGGATGATTCATGACTAAGGAAATTCTCTATTTTCTGTGACTCAGTATCTTATGATCCACAACCACCAAATAACAAATCACATGTTGTTTTTAAGTACATCAATGAACTTCCTAGGGAATCGTTTTTTAAATTGCCAAGCATGTACAAAATTACAATTTTAAAGATAAATATTAAAATAATAATTTAATAATTAATTTACATCTAACAACCCAATAATAGCCTCTAGCTAGCTAGCACTTAAGTATTTTATGTGAAGTGTTATTAATTAGGTTAGTGTCAGTTTAGAGTCACTTTGTAAGCAAGGGGATCAGGGCATAGAGAGTAAATGAACCAGAAGGTGGTGAAGGTAGGATTTGGACCCAGCTGTCCAATCTCATTCTGTAAACAGTAAATGATAGCAAAACAATTCAACCATTCTTTTGGCTCATAAGCATTGTCGTAGAACTAAGAAAGCTAGTCTTCATGATGAGGTAGTCAGAACAGTTCTATTTCAGGGGTCTCTGGGCCCTGATTCTGAAGCATTCCACTTGTGAGGAGCAACCAAAGGCAATAAAAATAGGCTGTATGCTTTGGGTTTTTCTTAGGTAATCTTTGGCTTGTGGGGGGAGGATTGTCAGCCCAGATGAGAAAAGCTCATTTAAACTATATTTGCATATGTAAGAATTATAGGTTTGGGGGTTTTGTTTGTTTGTTTATTGTTATTGTTTGGTTTGGTTTTAATATGTGACTACTGAGCACCATGGATTGTATATAAAGTACTCTCTTGAAAGGTTTGTGTTTGATTCTTGAATCTAACTGATGACATCATTGTAAGATGTCTGGAAAATTTAGAAATAGGTCACTGTGGACAAGTCCTTGAGTGCATCTTGTCCTTAATTCCTCTTATAGCCTTCTTTTGCTTTCTGTCTACCATGAAGTAGCTTTTGCCATATGCATGATACTCTGCTTCTCCATAACTTCAGAAACAACACAGCTGGCCAAGATGCCCTGAACCCTCTAAAACTAAGAGCCAGAATACATACTTGTGCCAAGTTGTTTCTGTTGAGTGTGCCAGTCACAGCAATACTGTAACTTATAATACATTGCTAACTATAAAGCATCCTAATATGGACACATACCTATTGAGGTTGACTATCAGTTTTAAGTCACTAAGACATTTGCCCTCTCTGTAGCTCAGCTACAATAAATTTTCTAACATTCCTGACTGGTTTACTGAGTCCTTAAATTGTCAGTAGAAAACCAACAATATATTTTTCTCCCCTTTCTTCTCCCTGCCTAGGGGGGAGAAAGTTCCTAGGGGGAAACACCCACATGATTTGCACCACATGTTTTGTCCCTGATTTTCCTCAGCATCACATTGGAAAGTGTGCCCAGACAAAGTCCCCAAACTACAGAAGACCTTAGATCATATTGGTGGCTGCTCTTCTCTATAAGGAAGCCCATGAGAGGGTGTATGGAGTGTTGATGTTTCAGTTTCCAAAATCAGGTGAATACCTCTGAGTACTTGGTACTCAACAAAGAAATGATATGTCCTGGAAGTGCTGAGCTAAATGTACAAAACTCTGCACTTGTAGAATGTTAAGAACACACATAGATAGTCCTTTTGCCACAAAACCCCATCATACATGTTTGGACTAAAGTGATAACTTTGGAATTGTTCCCATTTTACCCCAAAATGCCCTCTCCATGTTTCTCAAATATTTCAGTCAATAGACTCTATTCAAACATTTTTCAGCCTTCCATTTGCAGCACAAATATTTATCAGCTCTTCATCATGTGCAGAATAAAATTCTGACTTTGTTGACATAGCAGGTAACTCCCATGTCTTCATGTGTATGAACATTTCCTCCAACACAGTAGGAACTGGGGATAGTTTTTCTCTCAAAGGACACATGACTGACATGTATCTGATGACAACCAAAATAATTGGTAGAAATTAGAGATACTGAAAGCTATGCCACAATTCCCAAAACAGTCTCATAACAATGAATGAAGAATCTCAGTAGTGCTGAAAGTTGAGACTCTTGCTAGTATCACCATGAAAACCTCAACACTCCTTCTCTGATATGTTTTACTGATAGATTTACTCCTACTTCTATTTCTGCCAACTCCCAAAACCTTCTGGGTAAAATCCTCCCCCTCTCCTCTGAAATTTTAGACGATGTTTGGATCTTGTTCATGGGTCATTTTTGTTATATCTTTTACTTTATTCATAGCATGATTCCACTTTTGAACTCTAAGGAATCTATCGTCACTTTCTCATGTCCTCCATTGTTTATATTATGGGTTTGTCTGTGCATATAATATGCACTGAATATCTGTGGTTTGACTGGATACAAAAAAGCCGTTCATTTTGACTATAGCCTCCCTTTATAGCCATGTCTCTCAACTTACTCTATAATGTGATCACTGCTGCCACAGTCACTGAATTCCTAATGTGTAGGTTCAGGCACAATATCTTTGTTTTAAGACAATGACACTTTTACCAAGCCCACAGCTCCAGGGAGCATAATGGAATATTGGTGATCAGGTATGGCCCTGTCTTATTTGTCATGCCTCTTGGCCTGCTATTATCCCAAATGAGAGGCCATGTGGAACAAATCACCAATGTGAAGGACAAAGCAAAATTACCAGGAAAGAAAGCATGAAATGGTAAATGTTTTATTTAATCTAGAATGATATGGAAATGTTTCATCTGATGCCAGCCTGCTGTTTTAAACAACCTCAGTCTCATTATTCAGAGCCACTCACATTAATGTATCTGTGCAGGGAAAAGCTTGCTAAGTAGGCTGAGAGAGCACATTAGTGCAATTGTGTCTGTCCTAGTCACTGCCTCTCATGCACATAAATGGCTCAATTTAATTTAATTTACCAAACATGCATAGAGCACCTAGTATATATAGAACATATGTTTGTTGACAGGCTACTATATGAAAAGATATAGATATATGTATGTAAGTGAACAGTTGTAAAACAATGGAGTTTTGTGGGCACTCCAGAAAAGCAAGAGAGCATTGCTTTTAAGAACATTGATAAAGGAGAACTGGGAATGTTTTCTTTTTCTAACAATTGTTTGAGGTACAGTGACTTTCTATTTTTGCTACCACAGATGATCACAGTCCAATGGCTCCCAGAAGCAGAAATGTATTGTTTTATATGCTTATGAGTCATGAATCTCACTAACCTGACCCAAAACTGTTGTTGAGAATACACTATTGCTCACAAGTTCCAGTCTACTTCTTTGGCTTTTCATTGGTAAACTGTCCATATCCCCTTGCTTATGGTCCCCTCTTTACATCACCAGGGACTTCAGGGTTAGATTGAATCCTGATTCACCATCCATCATCCTTTTCCACATCTAAGGATCAGTGTGATTTGATTGGACCTACTTAGTAAGTCCAGTATAATTTCCCCCACCAAAATGGCTTTGAACTTAATTACCTTTCCAAAAATTCCCTTCCAAAATTCCAAACAGAAGGCTGTGAACATTTCTAAAGGGTCATTATTCTCTTTACAACACAAAATATAGCACACTAGTCTAAAGGACATAACATGGTGAATTTTATATGTGTACACACGTATAATTGCTACTAAACGAAAGATAGAAAATACTTACAGCACTCTTGGTTTTTAGAACTCTCCCTGCACACTATTCACTCTCCATGTACTTATCCATAGAAAATCAGAGTTGCTCTTCTATTTGTCTATTTTTAAAAGGTGATGCAAATGGAATAGAACATTAGTTCTGTTCGGAAGTACTTTTTTTAATAGTATATTTGTGAGCATTACTGTCTTTCTAGAAAAACAATTATCATTTTTGTTGCTTTGGGCCATTTCATCCCATGAACATTCTGTTTCACTTATTTGATGAACTTTCAGAAAGCTTAGAGAATACATCTACCATGAACTTATTTTTGCATACCTGTTGATTCATGTGTATACATACACCAACAGGTGGATACTGTGAGGGTTTCCCAGCACAATTGGACTAGTTTACATGATTCTGGGCCTCAGTAAGTGGTTCAGTTGCCCTGTTTTCTCATCAAGATATAATGTATCATACCTGCTGATCTGATGCTTCATTTTGGGAGGAAGGGGAACTTGCATTTTCCTGATGACTAATAATATTGAACAAATTTTGCTCATTGTTTGATTTGTTTGGTTTTTTTTTTCTTTTGGCAGTGCAAGTACCTATGTACCCTAGGCTGCCTGTAATGAACTGCCTCAGACTCTTGAACTTCATGCATATTTTTCTATGCTTACCAGCATTGTCTTAATGTCTTTTGACCATTTTATTTTTAGTTTATTTTTCTCTTCATTAAAACTAATTTACATATTTTGAAGAGGTTTTTGGCAGATGGATTACTATAGCATATTTGATATTTCTGATAGACTGCTTGTTCAATTTATTCAAAATCATTTTTGATGAACAAAGTATTTCATATTAATACAGACCATTTTAACCATCCCTTTGTAGTTAATATCTTAAAAGTTGTTGCCTATTTCAATGGAATGAACTTGTTCTCCTGGGTCACTTTTTCACTTTGCCTTCTCATTTAGGACTAAGGCTCATGACAATTCTTCTTATGGATGGTATAGCATAAGGGACAAGTGTATTTTTTTCTTGTATGGAAAAAGCATGCAACAAAGAACTACATATTGCAAAAACTATCTTCTTCTCATATTATCTTGACACTTTTGCTAGGTGTCAGAAAATTATATTTAAGCATAATTTTTGAGTCTCTAGTCTGCTCTCTTGATATTTTTTCTCTGTCATCAAGTCAAATAACACTGACTGTAGGTTTAAACATGGAATTCCCTCATAGTGCATTCTGACTATAATTCTTACACTGGTTGGGACAACTAATAGGTTTTTATACTAACTATTATAGTCATTTGATACAATGTTAAAATAACCTTATGCATCAATATTTCAACTTGAAGTTTTTGAGGAAAAGTTTTTGAGGAAAGCAGTTTTGCTGTCTATTTTGTAGTCACTCTAAACCCAATAAGTGTTCAGTACTGATTGATTACCTACAACTGTGAAGATTTTCAACTAAGACATGAATAGCAACATAGTAAGTATATTTAAAGGCTAGAAAGTTGCAGAAAGAAAGAGAGTAAAGCTGAATATCTTTTAGGAAAACCAAGTACAAATTTTGTGATTAGACTTGAAGACTGAGGAAACTAGAGATATGATATTGGCTTTGAAGAAATGTTATTCTGTATGACCATAGTTAAAATTCTTAGTATGTTGTGTTCTGCTGACCTATCCATAAAATGAGAAAAATGATGGTATAATCATGCTTCAACTTTATGGGACTACTGAGAAACTAAATTAAAAAGAAATTCAAAGAGGAAATGCTTGCTGTGAAAAGGTTTATCTGCAATGTACTTCTCTTCTAAATATATGCAACCAGAAGTCAACACTCCTATTGTGCAATTGTTATTGATATATATGGTGACTATTCTAAAACCATGAAAGAGAGAACATTTTAGCTTAGCAACAAAAATAAAATACAAAAACAAAAACAACAGCAAAATGACTTCCGAACAGATACAGTGCTAAGATTATTGTACTACACTCTAACTGAAAATCAGTCTTCAAATCACTTCATACAAATATAAAGCAGCTCTCCACTGGAAGCCCCTCTTCATTAATTTGGTCAAGGAAGTAAATGTCTATAATAGCTAAAAATAGTCTGGAAAGTTGTTGGATCTTCTGTTGAATCTGTGTGCTTTAATTAGGTACACTCATGTTCAGAATCAAAGGCAAGTAGGCAAGGGGCAATTAGAAAAAGTCCAGTCTAAGAAAGACGTCTAGGACATAACAAAGATCAAAAGTTTTCTTATCCGTTTGCTTCCCTAGAAAAGAAACAGTTCTTCAAGGAAAAAATTTCAGAATAGATACCTCTCTTCCTTTTGGTCCCTTAATTCATTTTTAATGTCTCTTTTCCTCACTAAACACACGCATGTACCCAGTAGTTGTTGTTCAATAAATGGGTGAATGAATGAAAATTTGCTGTTTTGTTTGAGTTTCTAAAGTCCTGAATATCCCAGTCTTTTCCATTGGAGTCAGCTATCTTGTGATCATTTCTTTGCATGCTATTTCCTCCTAAAGCATAAAATCCCTTGGAGTAGACACTTTCCTTGAAGGGATGCTTTAAATATGCCATTTAACTAATCCTGATTGCTTTCTCCCAATAACCTCATTGAGATCCAGAAAATCTTTACCCACTATAAAGCTTAAAGGCAATTCTAGCCCTAAAATGGAGTTTTCATCACATAGTGTATTTTTCACACCAGTTAAAATTGGGATTGGAAAGGAGAAGGAATTCTCTTACAGTAGAAAACCTATGAACAACCTGGAAACAGAAACTATGTTTGCCATCATGAGCAGTTGATATCTCATGTACCGAGTTGATTCTCAGTATCCTGGAGAATAAGCTCAGAGCTAAACATGTACTTATGGAAATGGAATACATATGCTATATACTTTACACTGTCTTCCTTATGACAAGGACCTTGTTTTGCTTTGTATAGCCTATCTATTGTGATACAAAATGGATCTTTACTAGCCATCTGTTTTCTTCTTAACATTAGCCAAAATGTCAAATTTGTCTTGGCAGAGGACTCCTACTGTCAGCATGTTACCATAGATTCATGGACTTTGCTAGATGGGCAGAATGCATTCAAGAATTGACAAAATTCAAAGAAGAAATGTTTGGTATGAAATGAGTAGAAGAGAATATTCTTGAATGAGGATAGTTTGAGTTTAGTTGAGACTAAGCAAAATAATCTGAGAGGGTTAAGTGTTTGTTTTTCAAATTGTCATTTCCCCAGACACAGCTAATCATGGCTTAATTAACAGCACCTAGACAGGACCAAGTAGAGATGAACTTAGATTCCCTGGGATGATGTGGTCTTTTACATTCATGTGGAGTATTCAATTAGGTAGAGGGCATGCTGCTAATGGATTGGGGCATGTGTTCTTTTTCCAGCTAGTCCTAAAGGAACTAAATATTGAAGTTCTCTCTGATGATAGGAGAGGCATAGAAGACAGAATCACCCCTTATGAAGAATCTGCTATATGCCTTGTGCCACGTAAACTATTTCATGTGCATCTCACAATTGATTAAAGAACATCTACTATTACTTCCCTAGTATAGATACTAAAGCTGAGTCTAAAAAACTAATAATTATTTCAGGATCATAACATCAGAGTTACAAAAATAGCTAAACCTACCCTTGTATTGCAACAGCATTCTGACTCTCTGAACGAATTGAAAAGAAAGGGATATTTTAGAAATCAAGACCAGTCCAGTACAATACCATAGAAAGGAATATTTTAGAAATCTAGCGCAGTACAATACCATAGCCATTGGCCACCTGTGGCTATTGAGCATTTAAAAAGTAGCTATGTCTAACTGAGATGGGCTACAAGTATCAAACATAAACTAGATGAAAAAGATGAATAGAGTTAGGGAAAATAAGTTAGATATATTTTCTAAAATAGACTCTTAAAAATGAACCTACCTGTGCCTTTTTCCTTTGATTATATATCTATTAAATTTTCTGTCTCCCATATAAAACTCACATTTTGTTTCTATTGGACATCACTTCGATGAGTTAAGCCTCATGACAGTTACTAGTAACTACATGGAAAAACAAGAACAGTGTGTTGAATCTTTGGAGTGAATGAAAACATTGTTTATTAACAAGTGCCCTATCCCCAAGTAATGCTGGCACTGTTTGGAGACATCATGGTCTGTCATGACTGAAATAGGGGTGCTATTAGTCCTCAGTATGTAGAAGCTAGGGATGGTGCTATGAATCCTACAATGCACAGGAGTTTTATTGCCTCAACTATTAGAAAAGCCTATGTTGAGAAAGTCTGTGTTTGGGATGGGATAGATTAGCATACATAGGTGAGAGACTCTACTGGTCTCTATTGAGAACTGAGTGAGTATTTTTGAGAGGCAGTTTGGGATTTAGCCTTCAAGAGCTGGATTTACATGCTAGGACAGAGGCATGGTATAAGGTCTGTGTCTCAGAAACAAACTCTGTAGTCTGTTTATGAGTACTTGGGCATATTTCCAGGGCACAGTATTAACCAGGGAGCACAGCTCCACCCCTACACCAACACCATTCATTCCTTTCAGTGAAGGAGAGGGCTCCTTGAGCCAAGAATTAGAGAAGGGCTGAAGCCAGGGCTCTGGTCAGTATTTCTTCTCTGGAGAAAAGCACACAGAGGCTTGGAGCCAGGCAAAGCCAAACTTAACAAATGACATCAACCACATGATATTTTTCTCTGCATAATTTCTCACTGAAACTATGGACCTGGTGTCAGACTCTAGTACTTTCTTGTGTCAGGCCTCAGAAAACAGTCTCTTCAACCAAATAATACAAATTGAATTTATGAAGAGAATTGGATGTATGGATTAAGCCAGCATTTTGTGGAGATGCTTTATGACTTTCAATAGCAATTTTTCTCACATCTTAGAATGCACTGCAAGTCAGAGACAGCTAGGCTTCTGTTGAAGGCTGTATTTCAGGAGGATAATTTGAAACCTCTGATGTGTGCATATTAAACTAGAGCGGGCTTTACACCACAGGACAAAAGGATTAAATCTGCCTATTTTCCTGAGAGTCAGCCTTAGCTGAAAACAGTATTTTTCCTGTTCCTCTTACAATGATGTTTCTCTGACAATATGGGTACTGGTCAATTACACAACACCTCTATATCTCTGAATACTACGCTCTACTTACTGAAGCAATATAAAAACTAATGAACAAAGTCCACACAAAGATCTCCAGTCGTGTGTCACACAGTCACAGTGTGAATGGCACAGGTAACACGGGGGAAAGGCATTTGAACTGAGGCTGGGGTGGGGAGTACTTAAGTGGAACAAGCCCATTAGAGGAAGCAAAGATGGAACTGACTCATCTACCTGTATATGGAAACATTTTGTAAAACTTTGAAAATCAAGACCATTTTCTACTGGCATGTGGGTAGAAAGACAGGCCAATGTCACAGAATAGAATTTCCAGAAATAGAACCAAATATATACAAGAACTCAATATATCATAAAGGTAACATTTCAAGAATGGTGTTGAAATCAACTATGTACCATCTGGAAACAGATAAAGTTAGAGCCAACTTTATCCTTTTAAGATTTCAAATGAACTTCTTGATGAAGGAAAAAAATAAAAGACATTGCTTTATCAACTCCCAGGCAACTTTCAGTGATTCAGATTCTTGAAACACACACACACACACAAACCAAACAAACAAACAAACAAACCCAGTAAGTTAATGTAAATAACAATTTATCACATTGGTATTTCATAAAACAAATGATGACCCAAAAAAGATAATTGTAATAATGTATACCACATAGAGTCATTATTAGAAAGTAAGAAAATGACAATAATTGAACAAAATAACAAAAGATATAAGCAATGATCATGGGAGGAACTGTTAATGGCCCTTAAATAAGTTACAAGGTACTTAGTTGTGGAAGGGAAATAAAATTTAAAATTACACAATGCACTTTTTATTATTCATTGTCAAAAGAGCAGCAATACAGCAGTATAATCATGTCCTCTGCTGGAGAGGGTAAAAGGCAGCACTCACCCATGCTATGCTGATTAGAGGGTGGCATGGAGGGATATGAAGACAGTGCTCACATTACAAATGCATTGCCTAACAAAGCATGGCAACATGTTAGCTTAAAACAATGAAAAGTCATCCCTTAAGTCATGGAGACTGCAAGCCCAAAATCAAGGGATCACTGGAGTTGTTGAACAAGCTCTGTGGAAGAAATCTGCCTTGTCTGTTGATAGCATCAAGCAGTTGCTGGAAGCCTATGACATCCCACTGTCTGCTTCCAGTGTCACTTGCACTCTTTCCTGCGTGTTACTGTACATATCTTCCTTTTTGTGAGGACACTAGCCACTGGGTGAGTGCCCACCTCACGGAGGCATGGCCTCCTCTCGTTCATTGTATTTCCCACAAAGACCAATTCTGAAAGCCTCTTGTTAAACTGGTTTTGAGTGGACAAAGTTTCAATCACATCTGATGCTTCCCTTGACCCTAGAACTTGATTTGGAGGGATTTCATACACACACGAACACACACAAACACACACACACACACACACACACACACACACACACACACGCACATATGCGCGTATTCCCCCACAAGGGTTATTACACTCTTTCTGTAACAATTTATTAAGATCACTCAAAGAATTCGCATATAAGGGCCAGTTAAACAACCCATGACATGCCTGTTTAATGGAATGTGCACAGCAGGGCAGAAATGAAAGAAAGATTTACTGTAGATGATAGAGCTGTTTTATTTTTTAACTGTGTGAATATATTACTTACCCAAACTATTCCATTAAGTTTTCCATGAAAACAATTAGAGCGTAAGATGAGGGTGGGAGAGTTGTGAATACAGACACCCTTCCTGCAATTGTGATGCTGGTGTTTATCTTCCAGGAAGTGTTAATGAAACCCCTTCAAGCCAAAAGCAGGATTCAGAATCTTTCTTCAAATGATTCTCCCATGGCATTGAGACTGAGCATAGAAAGAATCGCCTTATAGTGGAGCTGAATCTCAGCATAGGGACCAAGTCCTAAGGTCACAACTCATATCTTGAAAACAGATCTTGCCAAGTATTGAAGCTTTTGTTTTTATTTCAAGATGTTGAAATGTAGAAAATGATAAGTCTTAGAAAGGGTTAAATGTGGTAGCATATTGAAAGGTTGGACCAAGGACACATCTCATTCGGACTATCTGTTTGAAGCAGAAACTCCTGGCCTGACTGTTTCTCTCTACTCCTGTTTGGTTCCCTGGATGATAAGAATGGGTACATGGGTAAACTCATCCACCATGGCAGTCACCCAAAGATAATGCAAAGGCAGGTTATGAACTAAAGAAAACTTCTCTAATAATACATATTACAAAGTATTACCTCTCTAATATTATAAATTAAAACATAGCAATAATAGTGAAAAATATAATCAGAATCCATAGTCAAAAATATCAGTCCTTAAATGTAGAACAAAAATCTTATTCATAAAGGAAAACTGTGAATAAAAGAAGCACTAATTAGAATCTGCTCTCAGGACAGGCCTATGTTGGCAGGATGTCGTGGAAATAGAATGGAAGGTGGGTACGGAGAAAGCAAGGCCATGTAGCATGTCTGTGACAAAATTTCCTCTCTATGTGGTATCCTTAAATTTCTTGCACATATTTATTCATTTGTCACATATGTTTTATTTCTATATACCCCACATACCACTTTAAGCTCTGATAATGTAGTAACAGCAAGACAGAAAAGATCCTTCACATCCTTGAATTTCATTCTAGTTCCCTCAAGCCTTCAGACTGTGCTCTTGTCAGAAACATCATTTATAGATAACAAACAAAAAAACATAAACAAGTCTGAACTCTAATAATTCTCAGAGCTTTGCAGAGAATTGAATTATGGTGAAGTTGGCCAGTATGGTGGCTCAGCTGATAAAAAGCAAAATTTTGCAAATTTGGGGGTTTTATTTTGGGGGGGGAACAGAATCCATGAACTTTTCCTCTATCCTCCATGTTTGCATCATGGTACACATGAGTGCAGTCATGGTGCCCCACCCCACAATACATAAATATATGGTAAGTTGACATTTATTCTGAGATCTGGATGAAAAGTGTAACCTGGTCTTGGAGAGCAGTGTCAAAGGGAATAAAGTGTCCTGGGAAGACACAGGAAAAGGACATGTACAAAAAGAAGTGAGTATGCTGTTGGTAGCTGGAGCACGGTCGCTAAAGGCTGACGTGGGATGGATGAGAGATAAAAATGGGAGATGGGAAAGGCCAGTGGGCAGCAAATTATAGTGGATGTTGGAAGCCAAAAAAAAAGTGTTTGGAATTCTCTATAAGTATACACGCTGTGATGTGATCCAGTTTGTGTTTATAAATGCTCAGTCTAGACTAGATGCTGTAGAGTAAACAGTTAGCAATGGGGTTGTACAGAGGAATCAGCAAGTTATTGCATAAATATGCACAAGAAAGCATTGTGGTTATAAAGAGGGATGAGTGTTGACCCATTTAATACTTCATCTTTAAAGGGGCCAGAGCATGATCTTGCAAAGGGTCACATATATGGGAACAGCGACAAATTCTTTGGGAAAATGAATTAACACCTGAGACCAGCATTTAGATATCATCCTGTATTTCACTTACTCTGTGCTCCACCTTATGAGTCACAGAGGGAGCATTAGGCATACTTGTTTGTAGCAAATGTGCCATTATCCAAAACTTACTGAACTGTCAATAGGGAACCCACTAACTTGATGTGGGAAATATGGGAAGAAAAGGATGGCAAGAAAGAAGAAAGGAAGGGAGGGAGGGAACAGGCGACAGAGGGGGAGGAGAGAGGAAAAGAAGTAGGGAGAGAGAGGGGGAAAAGATGGAGGGATGTAGAAAAGAGGGAAATGAAATAGGAGGTAAGGAGGAGCAGAAGGAGAAACTGAGGGAGGAAAGGATAGCAAGATCCCCACACTTAAAATGCTTCACAGCTGCGGAGACTCTATTATTGTACAGTGTGACCTCACTATAATCTGGTAACTGGAAAGCTGTACTTTAAGGACATTCAGCATATCCTTTTCAGAGAACCATCTGAGCAGGTAGCATTTCTATTTCCCTGGAAGATAATTAGGCATGCACTTGTCCAAATTTTCTCAGCCTCTGTGACGTGCTGAGCAAACCCACCTCTGCCACATATTATGAATGATATCCATATTATCACTCATGAAAATCTCAAACCGCTTTTGAGATAGTGGGATTTCACCAAACACATTAACCTCTAAAGTGAAGGACAATGTTTACATCTGTATAATGTGTGAAAAGAGAAAAGACCCTCCAAGTATGTGGAGGGTACAAACAAAGTGTCAGTGATGTCATCATAATGACTGCCTTGGTCTTGATGCTATTGTAGCAAAACCTTTATGACAATGTGATGAAAGAAAATAAACCTTTTTATTCAGACCTATTTATTTATTTTATGTATATGAGTACACTGTAGCTGTCTTCAGACACACCAGAAGATCACACACATCAATCAGATCACATTGCAAATGACTGTGAGCCACCATCTGGTTGCTGGGAATTGAACTTTGGAAGAGTAGTCAGTGCGTTAACCACTGAGCCTTCTCTCCAACCCACCATGAGATTCCATTCTCCTTTTTTTTTTTTTTTAAATAAAATTTTCTTTTTTGTTTTTTTGTTACTTTATTTACATTTCAGATGTTTCCCCCTTTCCAGAACTCCCCCTTTGGAATCTGCCTGTCCCCTACCCCCTTACCACTTCTTCTACGAGGGTATGCCACCACCCACCTACACACGCACTCTTGGCTTCCCTCCTTGGCATTCTATACTGGGGCATCTAACACCCTCAGTCCCATGGGCCTCTCCTCCCCCTGATGGCTAACAAGACCCTCCTCTGCTGCATATGTGGGCCCTCCAAGTATATTCTTTGGTTGGTGATACAGTCTCCGGGAACATCAAGAGGTCAGGCCATTGACACTGTTGCTCCATCAATGGGGCTGCCAACTCCCTCAGTTTCTTCAGTCCCTTCTCTAACTCCTCCAACTGTGACCTCACGCTTAGCCCAATGGTTGCTATGACGTGACTCTTGGGTATTCTGAACTTTTGGGCTAATAACCACTTATCAGTGAGTACATAACATGTTCATTCTTTTGTGACTGAGTTATCTCACTCAGGATGATATTTTCAAGTTCCATCCACATACCTGCAAATTTCATGAAGTCATTGTTTTTAATAGCTGAGTAGTATTCCATTGTATAAATGTACCATATTTTCTGTATCCATTCCTCTGTTGAGGGACATCAGGATTGTTTCCAGCTTCTGGCTATTATAAATATGGCTGCTATGAACATAGTGGAGAATGTGTCTTTATTACATGTTGGAGCATGTTCTGGGTATATTCCCAGGAGTGGAATAGCTAGGTCCTGAGGTAGTATTATGTTCATTTTTCTGAGGGTCTGCCAAACTGATTTCCAGAGGGGTTGTATCAGGTTGCATTCCCACCAGCAATGAAGGAGTGTTCCTCTTTCTCAATATCCTCACTAACATCTGCTGTCACCTGAGTTTTTGATCATAACTATTCTGATTCATTTGAGGTAGAATCTCAGGGTTGTTTTGATTTGCATTACTCTGATGACTAAGGATGTTGAACATTTCATTAGGTGCTTCTCAGCCCTACGAGTTTCCTCAGTTGAGAATTCTTTGTTTAGCTCTGTTCCCCATTTGTTGGTAGTGTTATTTGGATCTCTGGAGTCTAACTTCAAGAGTTCTTTATATATATTTGATATTAGCCCTCTATCAGACGTAAGATTAGTAAAGATCTTTTCATAATCTGTTGGTTGACGTTTTGTCCTATTTACAGTGTCCTTTGCCTTACAGAAGCTTTGTAATTTCATGGGGTCCCATTTGTCTATTCTTGATCTTAGAGCATAAGCCATTGATGTTCTGTTCAGGAATCTTTGCCCTGTGCCCATGTATTTGAGACTTTTCCCCACTTTCTCTTCTATTAGATTCGGTGTATCTGGTTTTATCTGGAAGTCCTTGATCCACTTGGAAAGGGAGATACAGGGAGATAGAAATGGATCAATTTGCATTCTTCTACATGTAGACCACCAGTTGAAACAGCACCATTTGTTGAAAATGCTGTTTTTTTTCCACTGGATGGTTTTAGCTCCTTTGTCAAAGATCAAGTGACCAAAAGTGTGTGGGTTCATTTTTGGGTCATCAATTCTATCCCATTGATCTACCTGCCTGTCTCTGTACCAATACCATGCAGTTTTTATCACTACTGCTCTGTAGTCAGCTTGAGGTCAGGGCAGCTGATTCCCCCAGAAGTCCTTTTATTGTTGAGAATAGTTTTTGCAATCCTGAGGGGTTTTTTTATTCTACATGAATTTGAGAATTTATCTTTCTAGGTCTGTGAAGAATTGAGATGGAATTTTGATGGGGATTGCACTGAATCTGTAGATTGCTTTCAGCAGGATGACCATTTTAACTATATTAATCCTACCAATCCATGAGCATGGGAGATCTCTCCATCTTCTGAGGGCTTCTGCGATTTCTTTCTAAAGAGACTTGAAGTTCTTGTAATACAGATCTATCACTTGTTTGGTTAGAATCACACCAAGATACTTTATATTGTTTGGGACAATTGTGAAGGGTGTCATTTCCCTAATTTCTTTCTTAGTTTGTTTATCTTTCAAGTATCGGAAGGCTACTGATTTGCTTGAGTTAACTTTGTATCTGGCCACTTTGCTGATGTTGTTTATTAGCTGTAGCAGATCTCTGGTGGAGTTTTTCGGGTCACTTAAGTATACCATCAAATCATCCGCAAATAGTGACATTTTGATTCTTCCTTTCCAATTTGTATACTTTTGACCCCATTTTGTTGTCTAATTGCTCTAGCTAGAACTCCAAGTACTATATTGAATAGATAGGGAGAGAGAGGACAGCCTTGTCTAGTCACTGATTTTAGTGGGATTGCTTCAAGTTTCTCTCTATTTAGTTTGATGTTGACCACTGGTTTGTGTATATTGCTTTTACTAGGTTTAGATATGGTCCTTGAATTCCTGATCTTTCCAAGACTTTTATCATGAAAGGATGATGAATTTGCTCAAATGCTTTTTCAGTATGTAATGTGGTTTTTTCTTTGAGTTTGTTTATGTAGTGGATTCCACTGATGGATATCCGGGTATTGTACCATCCTTGCATCCCTGGGATGAAGCCCACTTGATCATGGTGAATGTTTGTTATGATGTGTTCCTGGATTCGGTTTGCAAGAATTTTATTGAGTATTTTTGCATCGATGTTCATAAGGGAAATTGGTGAAGTTTTCTTTTATTGGTGGATCTTTGTGAGGTTTTGGTGTCAGTTTAACTATGGCCTCATAGGATAAATTGGGTAGTATTCCTTCTGTTTCAATTTTGTGGAATAAATTGAAGAGTATTGGTATTAGGTCTTCTTTGAAGGTCTGATAGAATTCTGCACTGAACATATCTAGTCCTGGGCTTTTTTTCATTAGGAGACTTTTAATGACTAATTTTATTTCTTTAGGGGTTATGGGACTGTTTAGATGGTTTATCTGCTCTGACTTAACTTTGGTATTTGGTATCTGTCCAGAAACTTGTCCATTTCATCCAGATTTTCCAATTTTATTGATTATAGGCTTTTGTAGTAGGATCTGATGAATTTTTGAATTTCCTCAGAATCTGTTGTTATATCTCCCTTTTCATTTCTAATTTTCTTAATTTGAATACTGTCTCTGTGCCCTCTGGTTAGTCTGGCTAAGGGTTTATCTATCTTGTTGATTTTCTCAAAGAACCAGCTCCTGGTATTGTTGATTCTTTGTATAGTTCTTTTAGTTTCCACTTGGTTGATTTCTGCCCTATTTTGATTTTTTCCTGTCTTCTACCCCTCTCGGGTGTATTAGCTTCTTTTTGTTCTAGAGCTTTCAGGTGTTCTCTTAAGCTGCTAGTGTATGCTCTCTCCAATTTCTTTTTGTAGGCATTCAGAGCTGTAAGTTTTTGTTTTAACACTGCTTTCATTGTGTCTCATAGGTTTGGGTAGGTTATACTTTCATTTTCATTAAATTCTAGGAAGTCTTTAATTTCTTTCTTTATTTCTTCCTTGACCAAATTATCATTGAGTAGAGCATTTTTCTGCTTCCATGTGTATGTGGGCTTTCTCTTGTTGTTGTAGCTATTGAAGACCAGCTCTAATCCACAGTGATCTAATAGGAGGCATGGGATTATTTCAATCCTCTTATATGTGTTGAGGTTTGTTTTGTGACCAATTATATGATCAATTTTGGAGAAGGTACCATGAGGTGCTGAAAAGAAGGTATATTCTTTTGATTTAGGATGAAATGTTCTATAGATATCTGTTCAATCCATTTAGTTCATAACATCTGTTAGTTTCACTTTGTCTCTGTTTAGTCTGTGTTTCCAAGATTTGACCATTGATAATGGTGCAGCATTGACGTCTCCCACTATTATTGTGCGAGTTGCAATGTGTGCTTTGAGCTTTGGTAAAGTTTATTTTATGAATGTAGATGCCGTTGCATTCGGGAAATAGATGTTCAGAATTGTGAGGTCTTCTTCATAGATTTTTCCTTTGATGAGGCTGGAGTGTCCATCATTATGCTTTTTGATGACTTTTTGTTGAAAGTCTATTTTATCAGATATTAGAATGTCTACTCCAGCCTGTTTCTTGGGACCATTTGCCTGGAAAATTTTTTTCAACCCTTTACTCTTAGGTAGTATTTGTCTTTAACGCGGAGGTGTGTTTCCTGGTTCAGCAAAATGCTGGGTCCTGTTTATGGATCCAGTCTGTCAGTCTATGGTTTTTATATTGCGGAATTGAATCCATTGATGTTAAGAGATATTATGGAATAGTGATTGTTGCTTCCTGTTATTTTCAATGTTATTTTTATGTTTGTGTGGCTATCTTCTTTTGAGTTTGTTGAAAGTTTACTTTCTTGCTTTTTCTAGGGTGTAGTTTCCCTCCTTAAGTTGGAGCTTTCCATGTATTATTCTTTGTAGGGCTGGGTTTGTGGAAACATACTGTGCAAATTTGGATTTGTCATAGAATATTTTTGTTTCATCATCTACGATTATTGAGAGTTTTGCTGGGTATAGCAGCCTGGGCTGGCATTTGTTTTCTTTTAAAGTCTGTATGAGATCTGCCCAGGATCTTCTAGATTTCATAGTCTCTGGTGAGAGGTGTGGTGTAATTCTGATAGGTCTGCCTTTATATGTTACTTGACATTTTTCCTTACTGCTTTTAATATTCTTTCCTTATTTTGTGTATTTGGTGTTTTGAATATAATGTGACAGTAGGAATTTCTTTTCTGGTCCAATCTGTTTGGAGTTCTGTAGGCTTCTTGTATATTTATTTTCATCTCTTTCTTTAGGTAGGGAAGTTTTCTTCTATAGTTTTGTTGAAGATATTTATTTGTCCTTTAAGTTGGGAATCTTCACCCTCTTCTATACCTATTAACCTCAGATTCTGTCTTCTCATTGTATCCTGGATATTCTAGATGTTTTGGGTTAGGAGATTTTTTGCATTTTGCATTTTCTTTGACTATTGTGTCAATGTTTTCTATGGTATCTTCTGCACTTGAGATTCTCTCTTTTATCTCTAATATTCTGTTGGTGATGCTTGCATCTATGACTCCCGATCTCCTTCCTTAATTTTCTAACTCCAGGGTTGTTTCCCTTTGTGATTTCTTTATTGTTTCTATTTCTATTTTTAGTTCCTGGATGGTTTTGTTCATTTCCTTCATCTGTTTCATTGTGTTTTCCTGTAATTCTGCCAGTTTGATTGTGTTTTCCTGTAATTCTTTAGGGGATTTTGTGTTTCCTTTTAAGGGCTTCTAGTTGTTTACCTGTGTTCTCTTGAATTTCTTTAAGGGAGTTATTTATTTCCTTCTTAAAATCTTCTATCATCATCATGAGATGTGATTTTAAGTCTGAGTTTTGCTTTTCTGGTGTGTTGGGGTATCCAGGGCTTGCTGTCGTGGGAGAGATGGGTACTGATGATGCCATGTAGTCTTGGTTTCTGTTTATTGTGTTCTTGTCCTTGCTTTTGCCACCTTGTTATTTCTGGTGTTAGCTGGTCTTACTGTCTCTTACTGTGGATAGTCCTTCTTGCAAGCTTAGGTGTCAATACTTCTTGAAGACCAGTTCTCTCTGAAAGGAATTTGTGTTTCGAGAGCTGTGGTATAGGATAATCTCTGGGGTGCAGACAGAAACCAGAAGGATCTAATCCCCAGCTGTCCCTTGTTTCCTGTGTCCTGATGGCTCTGTAAGCGTCCCTCTTGATCCAGTAAATTTGAACAGAAGTGGTGGTCTTGCCTGTGCTTTAAGGTGGGTTGGCACTCCTGGGATATCAGCTCTCTCCTGGCATTATTTGAGTATGGAGCCCTGTGTCCCAGGATTCGTTCCCTGGCCACTGAAAGAAACCAGAAGATCTCTCTTCAGTCCCCTTGTCCTGGGTATTCTAGGTTGGTCCCTCTAAGCAGACAGGCTTTCCTACACTCCTGAGAGGCTATCTTTCTCCCAGTGCTATTTGGCTATTGAGCCCTGGTGGCCCATGCAGAGGAAACTGGAAAGCTCCTTCAAGAAAATAAATCTTACATTAGAAACACAAGTGCACTTGATGAAGTAACTATAGAAATCAGCTCAGGGAGCACAGCAAACTCGTCTATGGAAACCATCCAGCATAGATGGATGCTGGTCTCCCTAACCAGACTCTCATTTTGAAGAGAATTCTGGGAGGAATAGAGATATTAGAACCTGAAAACCAATCGTTTTACAGCTTGTGCAATTGCTGTCTAATCACTAAGAATCATGACATCCTTAGTAATTAGAATTTATTCTAACCTCAGCTGGATGTGGCTGGAATGTAGACAATTTTAGTTTTATGTCATAAAAATGGATTGAAAAAAAATTCCTATATGTTGGTCCCAAGTTCACCAGAGGTTACAGAAAGAAAACTAGACATAGCTTGATGCTAGAAGTATCAAAATGGAGAAAAGATGTCCTCAAACCAGATGCTCATCATTTACATACAGTACTCTAGAGGCAATCCTACAAATAAAATGTGTCAGGCTATCATTGATATTTTCTAGAGACAATTATTTTGGTAAAATAAATTAAACCTAAAAATTAATCTTTCAGTAAAACTGTAATGCTGGTAAATTGACTAAATTCTCCACACATGAAATTGCTCCAGAAACTTAAAGCTTGTCAAAGTATCCTGTGACATAATGGCCAGAGTTATGGCTTTTTACCTACTACCTACTAATGTGCCAATCTTTGAGATATAGCATTAATTTATTTTATACTTGCTGGTGCCAAATAGAAAAAGCATAAGCTGAGAAATGTTATTGAAACACACTGTGGTGAAAATAAAGCAGGCAGATGGAAGGATGTTCTAGAATCAAATAAAAATGGCACCAGTGGAGGCATGTTTATGCTGGAAAAGGGAAGCAGAAAAATGCTCCCATCACAATTCGAGAAGGCACAGAGGGAAGCAGGAATAATGACTGTTCCAGCATCTTATCATGGGCTATATCTTTTCTGCACCACTATCGTCAGGAAACAAATGATACCTACATGGAAGAGTCTGCTCAAACAAACAGGTTTCTTACCCATCGATGCATACTTCCCTGTAAAATTCAAGTTTCCTGAGAAACTTGTTGAGCCAGATTAACCTGAACCCTCCATATTCAACATCAGCTGTAACTGCTCAGCTTCCATACCTCACAGTTCAGTTTTTAGAAACTATACAAATCAATTAAATCCAATAAATACAGTCACAAAATTTTTCCTGTCTACAAGAAATGCAGGGACAGGCTATAGGGCAGAGACAATGGGAATGGCAAACCAATAACAAGCCCAATTAGAGACCCATCCCATGGGCAAGCACCTGATGCCATTAATAATACTTTGTCCTGGTTGCGGACAGGAGCCTAGCATGGCTGTCCTCTGAAACGCTCCATTCAGCTGCTGACTAGGACAATGCAGAAACCCACAGCCAAACAGTGGATGGCACTTGGAGGCACTTATGGGAGATTAAGAGAAAGGATTGCAGGCCCCAAGGGGGATAGGAACTCCGCAGGAAGACCAATAGAGTCAATAACCTGGACCCTAGGAGGCTCTCAGAGACTGAAGGACCAACTAAAAAACATGGGCTGGACCTAAGCCTCTGACACATGTGTAGCAGATATGTAGCTCAGTCTTCATGTGGGTCTGGAACAACGAAGCAGGGCCAACTCTAAAGCTATTGGCTGTTTGTGGAATATGTTTCCCAAACTCGGCTGCCTTGTCTGGCCTCACTGTGCGAGGAAGTACCTAGCTATGCAAATACTTGATGTACCAAGGTAGAGGGGGATATCCTGGAGAGACCTCCACTCTCTTGAGGAAAAGGAGAGGGGAGAGGGACTGTGGGAGAGAGGAACAAGAGGGGGCACAGAGATCAGGATGTAAAGTGAATAAAAAAATTAAGTTAAATTAAAAAAGAAAATTATGTTCAGAGCTAAATAAATTATACTAAAACTAAATCCTCAAAACAGAATTCTTTCTAGTTTATATTTTACTATTACTGAAATGGGCCATGGTAGGTGTACCTGTATTATGGAAATCGGTGAAGACTCTAATCAGGGTTTGGTGTATGGTCTTGCTATAATCCAGACTTTTCAAAGTGATAGAGACAGTAATATTAATACACATTCAACTTGTGTTTTCATGCTGCAGTTGTCACATGACAACAGGAAAGTAAAATTTTTCAGAAAATATTTTCTAATGCTCAAAATCCTTATTTGATTAAAAAATAATAAAAAACAAGGAAGTCTCTCACATAATAGATAAACATGTTTCCAATGTTCAATTTCCTGGTATTAACTTATATCTTTGTCTTTAATCTAAAGAAAATTTCAGCCAATATTCATTCATGTTTGAATTACTCCACCTTATCAAATGCAGATAAATAAATTCAGCATCTAGTGAGAGCATTCCATGATAATCAATTATTATTTTAGAGTTTACATACAGGGTGTCACTATTGTTTGTAAACTGTGTGCCATTTGGCTTTAATATGTGAGAGACACATCAAAATAAAGATTTTTGAGATTCAGAGTAGTGAAGAAAGAGATTTATTTTTGGTTCTCCAGGAGCCAGTGAGTAGCCTGGACCAAAGGCCAAAACGACTGGGAGGAGCAAAAGAGTTTTTACATTTCTACTTACTTTCCTTTGTCCCTGAATTCCTCTTTGACTGAGCTCCTTAGTGAGCTACAAAGTTTCCTGCCTGTCTAGCATAGCCCCCACCCAACTTTCCCGGTCTTCTGGGGTGGGAGGTCCTTTGACTTTTCTGATATTTAGACTTAGTCACAAAGTAGATTGCAACTATTTAATCCAAAGATAAACTAAAACTGCCCAGGTAAGCAGGTTCCAGCTACTAGAAGGCCTATACCTAGTGCCTCCTGCTTGTCTATGTCTCTTTCACCAGCTCGACACTCCTCATACTGGAAAAGTACAATAATGGTTTATCCCTTGTAGTGTATGTGTGTGTGTGTGTGTGTGTGTGTGTGTGTGTGTGTGTGTGTGTGTTTTATAGGAGAATAATTATTGAACAATGGCCAGCTTATGAAACATTCATTAAGGATGAGTAGATATTAGTAAAAGTAAAATTTCAAAGACTTTTGATTAAGTTTGCATATTAAAGTGAACAATTTGGGGATGTATTAGAAAGTAATCATAGGCTTAGGGTTTGAAAAACTCAGTAGCCACAAAAGCAACCCCAAGTCAGTGGCTTTTAGACTCTTGTCATGAGAACTCAAGGAATCAAATTCATGGCCCACAGAGGATGAGTTTAGAGAGTTTATTTTATGGATTGATAGGTATGAACTTCAGAGAGAGAACAGAGTGCAGTGGGGGGAGTTCCATGTAGCAGGGTAGCATCCAGGTATTCTGGGGGCTTTTTAAAAGGATATAAAGCAGCAACTGTGGTGAAGTATGAGGAGGATGAGCTGGTCAGTCCAGGTGTCCAGGTGCCTCCTCTGAGCATCTGTCATGGCATCATATACAACAGCTAGACAAGTGAACTCTCTTTGGAGATAACAAAGCAGGTGCTTCTCTCTTCTGGCATCCTTGTCTCCAGCAAGGACAGTCTTGGACCTCTGACTTCAGATCTTTGCCTTATCTCGTTGCTTTGTGTTCTATGTTCATATCAGTACATGTGTATATCTGGGCAAAAGGAAACCTAAAAATAGAAGAGTTAACACATAGTGGTAGAAGCAGACAGAATTGCCTCTTGTTAATGTTGTCTGAGAGCACCTACAGGTTTGTTCATCCTTTCTTTTCTTTACAAAAATTAGTAACATAAACCACTATTATTTATGTGTTTATATACACATTTCTATATTCTAAATTCTATGCTAAACATGGTGGGTGGAACTTGTATTTAATAACCATAATAATCCAAACAATCGTTATGCCCAACCCCCATTTCTTTTAGATAGAAACTGAAAGATAAATGTAATGTAAGAATTTGTTGAAAGATACAAGCTATTAAATCTTTCTTCATTTCCCATTATTTTAAATGTTGCTGTTAGTGCTCTAAGAGGAGGTTTTTTTAAACTAGAAGAAATTTTTATTATTTCTATCATGAAGCACACAACAAAAATTAATTCATTTTTTAGCATTTCAACAAACCTTATAGGCACCACCAAAATATTGACTTTATCAGTAATTAATTATGTGTTTAAAACTACCACTATTATGTGATTTCATCTCTTACATATGTGTCTCCTGAATCCTGCTCTTTGATTTTATTTTAGAGAGTCATTTTCCTCCCCTTTGAGAAATGGAATCCAAGATCCAGTCCACCCTTTTGAGCTCAGTTTAAATGAAAATTTCTTTCTGGAGTTCTTGGTTTTCCCAGCAGGGGTATATGGGAAGAACTGGAGGAAGGAAAAGAAGTAGTAAATGGTGTAACTATATTGTATCTACAAAAAATAAAAATAAGTATATTTTTATTTTTACTAATTAATAAATTTATTTATTTATGTATTACTTCCCAAGCACTGATCCTCCCTCACTGAGACCCTCCTCCTTCCTTTCTCCTCTGAGAGGGTGAAACCTCCCTGGGTATCCACCCACCCAGGTTTATCAAGTCTCTGCCAGATTTGGCATATTCTTTCCCAATAAGGCCAGACAAGGCAGCCCTGTTAGGGAACAGATTTCACAGCCAGGCTACAGCTTTAGATAGAGCTTCTGCTCCAGTTGTCATGGGCCCACATGGAGATTAAGCTGCACATCTGCTGCATGTGTTCTGGGGGGCCTCATTCCAGCCTGTGAATGTTCTTTTGGTTGGTGGCTCAGTTTCTGAGACTTCCCAGAGGTAGAATTTAGTTGAATCAGTTGGTTGTTCTGTGCAGTTCCCATCACCTTCAGGGCCTTCAATCCTACTCCCTACTCTTCTAGAAGAGTCCGGAATCCTCATCTAATGTTTGAATATGGGTATTGGTATCTGTTTCAGTCAGAAGCTGGATAGAGCCTCTCAGAGGGCAGTTATGCTAGGCTTCTCTCTGCAAGCATACAGTATCATTAATAGTATCAGGGACCAGCACATGCCCATGGGATGGGTTTCAAGTTGGGCTGGTTACTGGTTGACCATTCCTTCAATCTCTGCTCTGTCTTTGTCCTGCATTTCTTTTAGACAGAAAAAATTTTGGGTGGAAAGTTTTGTGGGTGAGCTGATATTCTTATCCCTCCACTGGAGGCCCTGCCTGGCTACAGGAGGTGACCGCGTTTTAAAGGCAGAGTCTCAACCACACATATAGGTACAAAATACCCTGGATTTTGTATATCTTCATATCACTTGGAGACTTGCCCATTGATTTACATGTAAGAACTGGGAAAACATTAGTTGAAGAAGGAAAACTTGCATTTGATTTAAGGAGAGAGAAATGGCCACAGATAAAATATAAGCTCTGGGTGCCCTCCATAAAGTTGGCATTTAGAATCACTCAGTTACATGAGGGAGGGTAGCATCTCAAACATAGGCAATGGGCAGTCTAGCCAACAAATTATAGACGCTACCATAAGGCATTCGATAAGTATTGCTCAACCTAATTCTGAAGAAGGAGAAAAGAAAAAGAAAAATGATCAATTATCAAGATGGCCTCAAAGCCCCTGCCCTGAATTCTCCTAGCCTAAAATGCTCCTATCATCCCAGCCTCTTTGGTTTACACATGTTTTTCCTCTGAACCTTCTAATTGTGGTATTTCTTGGTAGAAGGCTATTATTGTCCATATAACCATGTTATCATGTTGTCCTTTATTACAGGTTAAATGGCAGCTACAGGAAACAATGAGTACTTTCCATAGAGTAGAATGGAAAAGGGGGACTTTAATGTGACCATTTCCTAGCAGTGTGGTGTATAAATGTATGGAGCTATGCATAAGAGGAATTTCTTCTTTTGAAGGGTACTCTTGAAGCTGTTAACAGATATGAAAATCTTAAAAAGTTAGAATACATTTATTCTTAATAACAAAAGTATTCTCCTTTTACCTTGAGATAGAGCTATGTTGAAGAAAGCTCAGTGGAGGGTCAGAAAGCTGCAGGCACAGTGAACCTACATTCTGTTCAGTCTAAAAGAATGACAGAGCAATGAATCTTCATTACCAGCTACAATCTGCCTGCTGTGCTTCCTGGAAAATATGAAGGAATCTGTTACCTCCCAAAGCAAGCCACTGAGGCATGCTCCTCCTCAGCCCACCACCTGGAGCTGTGCAACTCTGGCCTGGTGTCCAAACAACATTTTCACATGGCTTAGAGAGAGAAAGACTGCTTAGTGAGTTGTGTATACACTGAGAAGGAACTGAGACAAGATGTCGGGGAAAGACAACATGAGGGTGTGGTGAACCGAAAACAAATGGAACAACTATTAAATAATTCAGGACAATTGCCTGAAGGAAAACAGACATTGAGTGGAATGGAGGGGATAAATAGATCAGGGTATAAAACAAAGGGGGGAAAGGAGTCAGGAGGAGAATGAGATAAAAGACCTCACCCACGGGAGAGGGTGCCAGGAAGGCATGTGCTAGTTCAGGGAAAATATTAATAATTGGATATTGTATACAGAAGAAACAGCATATAATTTACCAAGCACCCTCTGAAGAAGCCCTCAGCAGTGTCTTCTTGTTTTCTGTACAGGTTCATAATGCCTTCAGAAAGCTGATTTCCTAGGAGCAGTTCAATGTTCTTTAACAAAAATAAATACTGTGCCTACAGGGCAAAGAGAAACTTCCAGAATCAAGGGACCTCTAGCAGGGAACAGAGAGAAGTTCAAGTTTATAGAATTGGGACACATACATTCTGAACTCAACCATCTGTCCTATCAATGTAGAATTTGCTCAGCTAATCATTTCAACACAAGGAGAGTAGAGCAAGCATGGTTTATCCTATTTGTAGAGGCTGTATATAAAAGCCATTACACAAGGACTATTCTTCCAGTAACTGTGTAATGATTGCAATTAGTATGAGACAGTCGGAATGCAAATCTTGCTTAGCAAGAAGTAGCAATATACACAAGCACCAGTCAAGATGGTTCAGCAGGCCAAAAACATTCTATCGATCTTAATCACCAAATTCAATTTTCAGGACCAATTTGATGGAAGTAAAGAACAAGTTCTTGTAAGATGTCCTCTGACTTCCTCATGCATTCTGTGGCACACCACATAAAAAGATATATATAAATATGATCAAATAATTATAGACAAAAATAAATTTACATACTGTTGAGATGGCTCTGTAGATTTGAAGTGTTTGCAATGCAAACCTGACCACTAGGTTCTCCCTAGTGGAAGGATTAATTGTGTTGGTGGAAGCTGTCTTTCACAACACACACACACACACACACACACACGTGCATGCACACACACATACTATATATATATATGAACAGAGAGAGTCCATAAAAACAGATGTATGAAATTATAATAACAATAAATGTAAAAGTAAATAAATAAAAACAATTAAAAATAAATAGTTTTAGAAACAGGGAACATAAACAGAAAAAATTCTATAGGTATTCTTAAAATAGAAAGTTAGAGAAGTTAATAATTATGCTAGAGATATTTATTGAACATCTGCTATATACCACTTTGTGTTCATTCAAAACTAGTAAAGGAAAAAATTGTAGAAAACCTATAATTCCCATTGTAGCAAACACTTAGTTTGATACTGAGTGAAAATACAGCCATTTGTCTAGAATATTTTTCTGTAGCAGTATTTCTCAACTTTTTTCAATTAGACATGTTCTTTATAATCATGTGTCTCTATAAAAGTGCAATGTCACATAAAAACTCCATATCTCTTAGCTTTTGTTTGGCTATTTTCACCCTTCAAGAATCAATATTTGCACTCTTGTGGGAACATTTGAGTCTCATTGAGATACCAACCATGTTCTCATAGTTGAAGAAGAGTTTCCTTCAAAACAGCTGGATTCAATAAATACCAACCACAAATATGCCAGATGTTGAAACATACTTTGGTGCCACTGAATGCATAGTTGATATTATTTCTTCTCTCCTTGCACTCTTGGAATACAGGGTCAATAAACAAACAGGTCCACCCTAACAGAGTAAATGATAGAGCACAATGAATTCAGGGTGCCTCATTTTGTAGAGTATGGGTGTTAGTACAGATAGAGATTGACGGAAGACATTTAAGAGGAGGCAATTCAGTTGATTTATGGGCTGAGGGAAGTCAGTTCATAAGAAGGTCAGTGGTCCTCGCAGCGTTGACTCCAGAATAGCAGTGCATATCTGTCATCTTGAAATTTCTTAGAAAGTCAAATTCTGAAGGAACCTTCTAGTTTCAACCTGTGGTGGGAGACCTATATCTGGGACACCATGGCTCCATAGCCAAAAAGCGCTGGGAGAAAGCTAGCCTCCCAGGAGTGTGGAAAAACTCTTGAGAGGGGGTAGGAGGACTAAAACTGCTCAGCAGGACTCGCTTGGAATCCTTGGGACACAGGGATGGAGGAACAGCCAGGAGGAAGGAACCTTCCGGTTTCTATCTGTGGCGGGATACCTCTGCCTGGGCCACCAAGGCTCCATAGCCAAATAGCACTGGGAGAAAGATAGACTCTCAGGAGTGTGGGCAAGCCTGTCTATTCACAAGGACCTACCTGGAATACTCAGGACACTGAAACTGAGGAGTGGTCTTCTGGTTTCTTTCAGTGGCTGGAGAGTGTATCCTGTGACACAAGGCTCCACACTCAAATAGTGCCAGGAAAGAGCTGGTATTCCAGGTGTGCTGACATACCTTCAAGCACAGGAAAGACCATCACTTTTTTTCAAATTCACTGGACCAAGAGGGACCCTTGCAGAGCCATCAGAACACAGGAAACTCTTCAAGGAGCATTTACAACTAGGCTTGCAGGAAAGACAAGCTTCAGTCAGAGAAACTAAGACCAGCTAACACCAGAGATAACAAGAAGGCAAAGGCAAGGACAAGAACACAAGAAACAGAAACCAAGGCTACATGGCATTATAAGAACCCACCTCTCCTACCACAGCAAGCCCTAGATACCCCAACACACCAGAAAAGCAAAACTCAGACTTAAAATCACATCTCATGATGATGATAGAAGATTTTAAGAAGGAAATAAATAACTCCCTTAAAGAAATACAAGAGAACACAGGCAAAAAAAACTAGAAGCCATTAAAAGGAAACACAAAATCCCCTAAAGAATTACAGGAAAACACAATCAAACTGGCAGAATTATAGGAAAAAACAATCAAACAGACGAAGAAAATGAAAAAAGCCATCTAGGAACTAAAAATAGAAATAAAAACAATAAAGAAATCAGAAAGAGTGACAACCCTGGAGTTAGAAAACCTAGGAAAGAGATCAGGAGTCATAGATGCAAGCATCACCAACACAATAAAATAGGTGGAAGAGAGAATCTCAGTTGGGGAAAATACCTTAGAAAACATTGATACAACAGTCAAAGGAAATGCAAAATGCAAAAATCTCCTAACCCAAAACATCCAGGATCCAGGATAAAATGAGAAGAGAGAACCTGAGGATAATAGGTATAGAAGAGAGTGAAGATTCCAGACTTAAAGGACCAACAAATATATTCAACAAAATTATAGAAGAAAACTTTCCTAACCTAAAGAAAGAGATGAACGTAAATATACAAGAAGCCTACAGAACTCCAAATAGATTGGATGAGAAAAGAAATTCCTGCTGTCACATTATAGTCAAAACACAAAATTCACAAAATAAGGAAAGAATATTAAAATTAGTAAGGGGAAAATGTGAAGTAACATATAAAGACAGACCTATCCGAAATACACCAGATTTCTCACCAGAGACTATGAAAGCTAGAAGATCCTGGGCAGATCTCATACAAGCTCTAAGAGAACACAAATGCCAGCCTAGGCTGCAATACCCTGCAAAACTCTCAATAATCATAACGGGTGAAACCAAAATATTCTATGACAAATCCAAATTTGCACAGTATGTTTCCACAAACCCTGCCCTACAAAGAATAATAGATGGAAAATGCCAACTCAAGGAGGGAAACTACACCCAAGAAAAAGCAAGAAATTAATCTTTGAACAAACTCAAAAGAAGATAGCCACACACACACATCAAAATAACATCAAAAATAACAGGAAGCAACAATTACTATTCTTTAATATCTCTTAACATCAATGGATTCAATACCCCAATAAAAAGACATAGACTAACAGACTGGATCCATAAACAGGACCCAGCATTTTGCTGCATCCAGGAAATGCATGTCCATGTGAAAGACAAACACTACCTCACAGTAAAGGGCTAGAAAACAATTTCCAGGCAAATGGTCCCAAGAAACAGGCTGGAGTAACCATTCTAATATCAGATAAAATAGACTTTCAAACAAAAGTCAGCAAAAAACATAAAGAAGGATACTTCATACACATCAAAGGGAAAAATCTACCAAGAAGAACTCTCAATTCTGAACATCTATGTCCCGAATGCAAGGGCTCCCACATTCATAAAAGAAAGTTTACTAAAGCTCAAAGCACACATTGCAACTCACACAATAATAGTGGGAGACTTCATCACCCCACTATCATCAATGGACAGATCATGGAAACACAAACTAAACAGAGACAAAGTGAAACTAACAGATGTTATGAACCAAATCAATTTAACAGATATCCATAGAACATTTCATCCTAAATCAAAAGAATATACCTTCTTCTCAGCACCTCATGGTACCTTCTCGAAAACTGATCATATACTTGGTCACAAAACAAACCTCAACAGATACAAGAAGATTGAAATAATCCCATGCCTCCTATCAGATCAGTGTGGATTAAAGATGGTCTTCAATGGCTATAACAACAACAGAAAGCCCACATACACATGGAAGATGAACAATGCTCTACTCCATGATAATTTGGTCAAGGAAGAAATAAAGAAGGAAATTAAAGACTTCCTAGAATTTAATGAAAATGAAAGTAAAACGTACCCAAACCTATGGGACACAATGAAAGCAGTATTAAGAGGAAAACTCACAGCTCTGAATGCCTTCAAAAAGAAACTGGAGAAAGCATATACTAGTAGCTTAAGAGCAAACCTGAAAGCTCTAGAACAAAAAGAATCTAATATACCCAAGAGGAGTAGAAGGCAGTAAATAATCAGATTAAGGGCTGAAATCAACCAAGTAGAAAGTAAAAGAACTATACAAAGAATCAACAAAACCAGGAGCTGGTTCTTTGAGAAAATAAACAAGATACATAAACCCTTAGCCAGACTAACCAGAGGGCACAAAGACAGTATCCAAAATTAAGAAAATTAGAAATGAAAACAGAGATATTACAACAGATTCTGAGGAAATTCAAAAAATCATCAGATCCTACCACAAAAGCCTATAATCAACAAAAATGGAAAATCTGGATGAAATGGACAAGTTTCTAGAAAGATACCAAATATGAAAGTTAAGCCAGGATAAGATAAATCATCTAAACAGTCCCATAACCCCTAAAGAAATAGAAGCAGTCATTAAAAGTCTCCCAACCAAAAAAAGCCCAGGACTAAATGGGTTCAGTGCAGAATTCTTTCAGACCTTCAAAGAGACCTAATACCAATATTCTTCAATCCATTCAACAAAATAGAAACAGAAGGAATACTACCTAATTCATTCTATGAGGCCACAGTTACACTGTTACCAAAACCTCACAAAGACCCAACAATAAAAGAAAACTTCAGACCGATTTCCCTTATGAGTAACGATGCAAAATTACTCAATAAAATTTTCACAAACCAAATCCAAGAGCACATCAAAACAGTCATTCACCATGATCAAGTAGGCTTCACTTGATCGATGCAGGGATGGTTCAATACCCAGAAATCCATCAATGTAATTGAATACATAAACAGACTCAAAGAAAAAAAAAAAAAAAAACACATGTTCATTTTGTCAGATGCTCAAAAAGCATTTGACCAAATTCAACATTCCTTCATGATAAAAGTCTTGGGAAAATCAGGAATTCAAAGAGGTTACATAAACATAGTAAAAGCAATATACAATAAAACAGTGGCCAACATCAAACAAAATGGAGAGAAACTCAAAATAATCCCACTAAAATCAGGGACTAGGCAAGGCTGCCTTATCTCTCCCTAACTATTCAACTGAAGTTCTAGCTAGAGCAATTAAACAACAAAAGGAGGTCAAAGGGATACAAATTGGAATGGAAGAAATCAAAATATCACTATTTTCAGAAGATACGATGGTATACATAAGTGACCCGAAAAACTTCACCAGAGATCTGCGACAGCTGATAAACAACTTCAGCAAAGTGGCCAGATACAAATTTAACTCAAGCAAATCAGTAGCCTTCCTATACTTGAAGGATAAACAGGCTGAAAAAGAAATTAGGGAAATGACCCCCTTCACAATTGTCACAAATAATAGTAAAGTATCTTGGTGTGACTCTAACCAAACAAGTGAAAGATCTGTATGATAAAAACTTCAAGTCTCTGAAGAAGGAAATCGAGGAAGACCTCCGAAAGATCTCCAATGCTCATGGATTGGCAGGATTAATATAGTTAAAATGGCTATCCTGCCAAAAGCAATCTACAGATTCAATGCAATCCCCATCAAAATCCCAACTCAATTCTTCATAAACTTAGAAAGAACAATTCTCAAATTCATATGGAATAACAAAAAATCCAGGATAGCAAAAACTATTCTCAACAATAAAAGGACTTCTGGAGGCATCAGCCGCCCTGATCTCAAGCTGTACTACAGAGCAGTAGTGATGAAAACTGCATGGTATTGGTACAGTGACAGGCAGGTAGATCAATGGAATATAATTGGAGACCCAGAAATGAACCCACACACTTATGGTCACTTGATCTTTGACAAAGGAGCTAAAACCATCCAGTGGAAAAAAGAGAATTTTCAACAAATGGTGCTGGTTCAACTGGTGGTCTACATGTAGAAGATTGCGAATTGATCCATTCCTATCTCCCTGTACAAAGTTCAAGTCCAAATCGATCAAGGGCCTCCACATAAAACCGGATACACTGAATCTAACAGAAGAGAAAGTGAGAAAAAGTCTCAAACACATGGGCACAGGGGAAAAGTTTCTGAACAGAACACCAATGGCTTATGCTCTAAGATCAAGAATCGAGAAATGGGACCTCATGAAATCACAAAGCTTATGTAAGGCAAAGGACACTCTAAATAGGACAAAACAGCAACCTACAGATTGGGAAAAGATCTTTACCAATTCTGCATCTGATAGAGGGCTAATATTCAATATATACATCGTACTCAAGAAGCTAGATTCCAGAGATCCAAATAACCCTATTCAAAAAAAAAAAGGGAACAGAGCTAAAGAGAGAATTCTCAACTGAGGAAACTCGAAGGGCTGAGAAGCATGTAAAGAAATGTTCAACATCCTTAGGCATCAAGGAAATGCAAATCAGAACACCCCTGAGATTCCACCTCACACCAGTCAGAATGGCTAAGATCAAAAACTCAGGTGACTCCATATGTTGCCTAGGATGTGGTGAAAGAGGAACACTCCTCCATTTCTCGTGGGAATGCAAGCTAATACAACCTCTCTGGAAATCACTTTGGCTGACTCTCAGAAAAATGAACATAATACTACCTAAGGACCCTGGGCATATACCTAGAACATGATCCAACATGTAATAAAGACACATGCTCCACTATGTTCATAGCAGCCATATTTATAATAACCAGAAACTGGAAACAACCCAGATATCTCTCAACAGAGGAATGGATACAGAACATGTGGTACATTTACACAATGGAATACTACTCAGCTATTAAAAACAACGACTTCATGAAATTCACAGGCAAATGGATGGAACTTGAAAATATCATTCTGAGCGAGGTAACTCAATCACAAAAGAATGAACACAGTATCTACTCACTGATAAGTGTTGACTAGCCCAAAAGTTCAGAATACCCAAGAGTCACTTCACAGCAACCATTGGGCTAAGTGTGAGGTCCCAGATGGAGGAGTTGGAGAAGGGACTGAAGGAGCTGAGGGAGTTGGCAGCCCCACAGAGGGAGCAACAGTCTCCACTGGCCTGAATTCTTGATGCTCCAGGAAACTGGATCACCAACCAAATAATACACATGGAGGGACCCAGGGTGCTGGCCACATATGTGGGAGAAAAGGGTCATGTTAGCCATCAGGAGGAGGAGAGGTCCTTGGGCCTGAGGGTGTTAGATGTCCCAGTATAGGAGAATGTCAAGGAGGGAAGATGAGAGTGGATGGGTGGGTGGGTGAATACCTCTTAAGAGGCAGGGGGAGGGAGGAGGGAATAGGGAGGTTCCAAAGGAGAGACTGGAAAGAGGGAAACATTTGAAATGTAAGTAAAGTATCAAAAAATAAAATTAAAAAACAAACAGAATGACAACAAAAAAGAAAGAAAAAGAAAAAGAAAGTCAAATTCTGTGTTCCCATCTCGACCTAAAGAAAAATCCCCACAGGTACAAACAGCAGCTTTTGATTAAGAACCCTTTCTGTACTTCTGAGAAAAGCTGAATCAAACCATTTGTCCTCTCAGACCAGAGTTCATCTACTTATGAAGTGATAGAAATGGTCTTTCTATGGATTATCCATGATTCTAGGATTTATAAGTTCCTAGAGAACCTTGGAGAGTTCCAGAAGTAACACTGAAGACATGCACGTGAGGAGAGTTAACAAAACTCACTGGTAAGGCTGGATCAATCTTTCATCTACCTACCACAGGCTGAATAAACTGGAGATTGGACAAACACACACAATATTCATGACATGTGTTAAGATATCTGTGATTCTTTCTCTCTCTCTCTCTCTCTCTCTCTCTCTCTCTCTCTCACACACACACACACACACACACACACACACACACACACACACCACTGTGGGAAAAGAAAACAGAGTGAGCCTTATAATCTGAAACTCTTTAGAGAAGATATTATCATTAGGCAAGCACATGACTACACTGAACCCACCTGTCAAATCTGTGCTAGATGCTAAAATATTCACTGTGTGAGGATTTTGCATATGCAATGGTAAAGGAATATATGACCTACTTTTTATCCTATGGTCCAGAAATAACAGTAGGGTCAAAGAAAAAACACTATAAAGCCATACCCATTGACATATTCACCATAAAGAAAATTAAATCAAGTGTCACATGAGTGTGTGCTTAGTATGTTACTGTGAGTGGTCCAGACAAGATTTATCAGAAGTGACTAATACTAAAAAATTGAGGGATGAAACTGCCTCTCTCCTCAGGTCCCCAAGACATTCCAATTCTCTGGGCTCCATTACTGTCTCACATATGCCTTCAGTTTCTCCTGTGTGTTCAGCAAGTTATCTTAGATTTGATTCATAGCTATTAGACAGAGAGAGAGAGAGAGAAAGAGAGAGAGAGAGAGAGAGAGAGAGAGAGAGAGAGAGAGAACTTACCAAGTTCTTATCAAATTTCTGGGGTGGTTTCATGGTCTAAAGTGGGAGACTTTCTCTAAAGTTTGTTTTGTTTTGTTTTTTTATTATAGAATAGGGTTTATTCGGGGCATGAAGAGGGAAGTTAAGTAGATGGTAGAAGCAGAGAAATTGGAGAGAGAGAGAGAGAGAGAGAGAGAGAGAGAGAGAGAGAGAGA
>JADRCH010000014.1:4077566-4101307 GCA_019843965.1 Rhynchomys soricoides
AGAAGAAGAAGAAGAAGAAGAAGAAGAAGAAGAAGAAGAAGAAGAAGAAGAAGAAGAGGAAGAAGAAGAGGAGGAGAAGGAGGAGAAGAGAAGGAGGAGAGAAGAGAAGTAGAGGCCAGTCATGTGCACATGGAGAGCAAGGGGAAAGGTGTATGGAGACAGAGCAGGATCAGGAAGAGAAGAGCAAGAGCAAGAGAGAGCAACAGAGAAAGAACTCTCTAAAGATTTTAATTCTTGGTTTCCTAATTCCCCAGTCTTGGTGACATTCATATTTAGTCTTCAGAAATATCTATCAAGATCCGTCTAGTTCTTGAAGCTGCTAAAATAGTGGAATTTTAAAATTCTAGGTCTGTGTTCTATGATCACCTGGATACAGAATCCCCAGTAGACATGAGCATAGAGCAGAGCTCTGGGATGCACAGGGTTCAAAAACCAAGAAGAGCAGGAGTTGGCAAAGAGCATTGAGATTAGTGCAAAGGCAGTAGGCATGGTGTCACTGGAGAACAAAAGGGTTTAGAGACAAATCAGTGCTGTTTGTATATTCTGCTGAGAAGTTAAGTCAGAGGGAGAAAGAAAATTACTAAACATTTGGCAGGATTATTTTCTTGGTAATCTTCAGAACATCAGAGCAAGACTCTTACCAGATCATGACTGTTGACCCTCCGTAACTGAAGCAGATCTCAGCTTTCATCAGAGACCCCAGCTACCCATTCTCTCTCACTCTACTCTCCTCCCCCAGCTGATGAAATCTTGTTCCAGCTATATGTTGTCTCTAGAGATGCTACAGCTATAGCATAAAGGAGCTAGAGGAGCAAATGAAGGGGAAACTCCAACTGAGCAGCTTTCAGCTAGGTTGGGACATTTTGGTAATGTTATTGCTTGGGGATCATTCACATTCCTTTAGGTAGCCCATTGCCCATATTGCTTTAAGGAACTCCAATCATTAAACTGCTGTTTCACTGTGCTATAGTTAGATGGAACTGTTCCTATGGTCTATCCTTGCTTCAGGGTCCAGGGAGAATATTTGTTCACATGTCTCAAGGAAAGGTCATTAGGTGTATCCATCTGGGAGTGGTGTTACTATTGCCACAAAATTGAAAGGAAAGAGTCTGAGGAAGTTGCTGCTGGTCTTGAGTAGACTGGACAAGCTGTGTTCCCAAGAAATTGTGGTGACCATGGACAGGAAGCAGTAAACGAAGGAAGAACAGATTCTGGAAGATGATACTGAAGCCCTTAGCCAAAACCCCAAAAATGACTGGGGAGAACTCCACTAGCATAAGGTGGTAGGAGATACAGATACAAGTATTAATTGTGAAGGGATAGGTAAACATCAGAACGCAATAGTTCAAAAGGGACCAGAAGTGGATCACATAGTTCCTGAATATATGCTGGCCATTTTTAGCAAAATTTGAAAGAATGGAAGGTGAATCAGGAAACTTATTTCAGGAATGTATAGAAAGGAAGAGAAATTATTTTGGACTGCCAAAGAATTCAATGGATAAATCTAACATGTAGAGAATTTTGTTACAAAGTAGAAGTTGGTGAAGTACTTGTGGTCTCCTACCATAACCCAATCTATGTTCAGACCTCAAAAGAGTAAGAGAACTTATTTGAAGCATTCTGCCTATGTAGAGATGATCTCTTCTAACTGACAACCAGGCCTTCAAGTGCAGTGTTGCTTCAGATTAGGTAACAAGTTCTCTTCTCTCAAGGTAAGTGGAGAGGTAAGTAATAGGAAAGCCCTTATTTTACCATATTTTTACTGACCTGCTTGAAAGACTATAAGCAAGCTGACCAAATCAAATCCAGGACAGATATATAATGCGCAGTGGAGCTGTGGGCCCAACAGAAGGAAGCTTGAAATAGCAATAACCAGAAAAGAGGTGCTGCTGAGACTCCTTCTTTAGCCTCATGCATTATGCCTTTGTTTTAAAAGAGGCAAAAATCTAAGGAAGGAACTGGAACAATTTGCTCTGGGCTTGTGACAAATCCTATGGCTGGCTCATGGCAAGAGACACTGCTTTCTTACTCCCTGTCAACTTAATCACTCCCTGTCAGGTTGCTCTTCTCTTTGCTGATGCATTAAGAGTATTCAAACTCCTTAAAAATTTATGTAACTTAAATAAGAATTGGAAACCTACTTTGTAGTAAAGTATATTTTAATGATTTATTTTTCAATTGGAAAACTTACAGTCCAGTGAGGGACATATACATATACATGCATAAAAATTAAAATAAACAAAACAGCTGAATAAATTTCATGAGCCAGCTTTAAGAAGTTCATCATTTATATGTGTATTTGAGTTTGTAGGGAATGTTATGTGTATAACTGAATTGAGTAGCTTAAGATTTTAAAAAGTATAAAACAGAGTTGATAACACAGAGAATTTATGGAGACACATTTTCTAGTACTGTGTGTACTGTGAAGTCACTGTAGGACAAGATCCCTGGCAGAAAGTTAGGGAATTAGTTATAAAAAATGCACTCTCGGATTATAGACAGTGTCATTCTACAGAACGGGAAGGAGGAAGCCTTGGAGGATCCTAAGCTTTGCCTCTTTCAGAAGGGTGGATTTCTTACTGTTCCACTTCCATGTGAGTATTGTAGACAAGAACATCACAAACTAAGCTTTCTGGTGTCAATTTATCAACTTTTAAGAAAGTCTTGGGCAGAATTTCAGAAAGTGAGCTATCAATTAAGGCTTGAGAGACACGATTGAGTTAAAAACACATTAAAAACAATATGGTTTTTCGTTTGTGGACAAAAAGTATTGTATTTGTTTATTCTAAATTGAATCCAATACTTGGATCATATTATTTTTCTTTATCCTACTCCATTCAAATCATTCTTACTTCTCCATTCCTCAAATGCATGTTCTTTCTGTCTCTCAAGATAAATAGATAAATAAATAATCAAACAAAGGAAGGCCAGAACAAGAAGAAAGAAACAAACAAAACATAAAAAGAAACAAAAAATGCACAAAATAAACATGAAATCTCTGACAGCTTCTTCAGGACATACACAGGTTCAAACCAGACAAAATCTTCCTGTGACAAGGAAGTGGACAAAAAGCTCACCCCCAACCTAAAGGCTGTTTGCAATTGGTACCTTCTAGGAGCGATTGAGGTTGTAGTTCTCCAATGAGTGTCACTGAATGTATAGGCCACCCTCCAGGACAAGCCCCATATGAAGGGGTAGTTATCCAATTACACGCAAGGAGATTATGCAACTCATCAACATTCATTCAAAGAACCAACTCTTCTTTATACTTCTTCAAACTGGATAGAGAAGATTAGAAATCACATAGTGTTTGTGTTAGTAAGGGTTTATAGGGAAACAGACTGATAAGAAGTGGATCTATGTGAGAACTTGTTGCCCTAGCCTTCAACAAGCCCTCAGACCCTGAAAATGGTCCTTGGGAATAGGAGTAAGAAGGCACAGAATCAGTGACACAGACTCTGGGAGTCAGGTGAGAAGTGGAAGCAGACTCATTTATTGCAGAATTGGGGGTTGCTTTTATACCCACCACCCATGACCCATTGGTCCACGACATGTTGCTCCTTGTTGCTGGCAACATCTGATTGGCTTGTCAGGTCATGTGCTCTGCCATCATTTGTCTCCATGTGCAAGGCAGATCTTAAGGTTGTAAAAAGAGGATTCAGCTGTGGTGCATTCATGAGCCATAATGGGCTGCCAGTGGGGATACTCTGTCTCATTCCTCCTACAAGAACTGACACATACAATCATGGAAGTAAAGAAATCCCATAGCATTTGCAAACTAGGAACAATTGGCATGAGTTGGCCCTAGTCCTAAAGATGGAAGAGACTGTGATTCCCTTCCCTGCTTAAAGCATGAGAATGCAATCCTAATCACTGGATGAAAAGGCCCATGCCAGGAATTGTGGGCTCCTAATAGTGGGAGAAATTAATGTGCTCAATAGAGAAACATGAAACATCCCCCTTTCTCTACATTCTTATTTTGTGGTGCTCGAAAATTGGATGCCTGCTGCCCATATTAGTAGGAGACTCCCTTTCTCAGTCAACTGTTTCAAATGCTAATCTATTTCAATACAGCTTACATCCACACCCAGAAAAATATTTAACTAACTCTACTTGGGTATCTCTTAACACAGCTAAGTTAATGCATAAAAATGAACAACCATGATTATTCTATCAGTCATAGGGAGATGAAGCCACAGCAGCATCTCTTATTAGACAGTAAGTCTTCCTTAATTCAATAAGCATGAACTATAGGCTTCCTTTATGCCAGGCACAAGTTCTGTCTTAGTGGAATGCACAACCAAAGAAGGAGTATCATAAACATTCTAAGCCAGTGGTTCTCAACCTTCCTAATACTACACAGTTCCTTGTGCTATGGTGACCCCCAACCATAAAAATATTTCTTTGTTATTTCAAAACTCTGATTTGCTACTGTTAAGAATCGTAATATAAATATCTGATATGCTGGACATTTGATATGCAATCCCCAAGGGACTACAACCCAAAGGTTGAGGGTTACTGTTCTAATCAAAGCAGAATTCATTATTTTAGTTCACAGCAACACACATAGCAGGATCATAGAGGTGAGCTGCCCCAGACTGTAGCCTCAGAAGATGGTAACAGGCTTCAATGCTGGGGCATCTGGAGCCTGAAACTTCATAATTAAAGAGCATAAGATCAAGCTCATTGTTATAAGCTCAAGAAAATCGTGGAGTAGTGCTAAAAAGTACTTCTGGCCTGCATTTGTACTGTGTTCCTTTCACTGTGAAATGTGGAAGCTAGTCTTCTGAATGTGACAGAGCAAATATTACTGCCACCCAATCTCCCACCTAGCATGTTCTGTGAATTTTGAATTTATGACTGAATTTCTATTAGTTCCCCACAGTCTTGGCTAGATTAAAGCTGCATCAGAAATTGTTTTTTTTTTTCCTACTTTTGCCCCTGAAGAGTGTAATAAAAAATAACTCAATAAATCTAGCAAATTATCAATTAGATCTCAAACTTTGGGGCATATGTACAACTGTGCTGTTGGGGAAGAAAAGTAAAACTATTGACAGCTGAGCCAATCAGATTACACTTACTATTTACAAGCTCTAGGATGAAAGCCAACCCTCTACTCTATATGGAACCAAGTTCACCACCAAGGAAAAACTGTCTCAAGGGTAGAGAATTTCGCTGTTTTATTTCCTTTGTAGATACTATAATCTTTTGTGCATATAATATTTCAAAAGGTTGTTTCATATCTTTTTTTCACTCTAAGGTTGGAACCCTTGATAGATCTGGATTTCAAACTATTTCTTCCTGAGATTCACTGGCTGCACTATGGGGCTAAAATTGAACAAATCACCTGCTCTTGATTTATGGTCCCTTGGTTGTAATAAAAGGAATACTAATTCCACATTCCTGAACAGCTCTTAAAGGAAAAAAAGGTAGGATCTCACTCACGGAACAGCTCACTATGTGAAGCAAACTGACAAAATCCATTTTTAAGAACCAAAGTGACGGAGGGAGGCATTTTATTTGGGGCTGTAACATTGTCAAGCTCTGTCTTCAGCAATCATATTTTGTAAAGTATCCCCTTCCATGACCTTGGCTTACAGATCTTTCTATAATTGTCTTTATGGATTTAAATATTAAACAAAATGAAACAAGTACAGGACTTTTATCCCTGAACCCTCCACATCAAATTATCCAGCTTGACTTAGGTGGACAGAATGTGTGTACCCTCATGACGTGGCTTGTAATCTCATCTCCACACTCTGCACCCATTCTGAAATGCTCCTAGCTGCTGGGATGGACATTAATTGACAAATGGCATCATCCCTGCTCTCTGCTCTGAAAGACTCAGGCATCTTCCCACCAAAGGAAGAAGCTTTGTCAATGTTCTGTGTCCACCTATGGGCATGCCCCTTTGCATTTCTTTAAAGTCCTTATTTTTATTAACACTATCACAGTTCAGCACTTCCTTGAAGCAGTTTCTGCATCTGCTCTTTCTCTTTTCCTACTTTTTATTACCCTTTGAGTTCTTAACGTTCCTAATCTAACTTATAATGAATATTATTGTCACCATTACTATTTGACACCTCACATTTCCCATGAGTTTGCTTGAGTTTTCCTAGATATAGACTGTATTGCCCCTGGGGGGGGGCATCTATGATTCCTCAAATTGTTAAAAAAATCTGGACAATGCAATATATTTAGAAGGTTTTCAAAAACCATAAAGAAAGGAAGAGAAGACAAAGGGGAAGAGAATTAGAGGAACTATTTCCACTATCATTTACTAAACATTCCTTCACTTCTGTTAGTGTCTCAAAGACTAAAGAGCTAATGAGAACCAGGATATTCATCATGCAGGCAAGGAAAAAAGAAAGTTGAGGTTATATTGCTTTGTCTTGAATATTATAAAGATGAGTTTAGTCACTTTGTATAATGACAGTAGTTTTAAATTATTTATGGTGTCAGGGGATTAAGCAAGCACATTGAAAGTAGATGCAGAACAGCCCTTAGATGACCAGTCATTCTGGTTATTCTTTTATTTGTTTGTTCACTATGTTTTCAGAATCATGTCTCTTCTATCTCCTAGTCTGTTCCTCTTCATTTTCTAACACCTATTATCTCGTAACCAACTAAGTTATCTACGAATGCTCTGTAGAAAAGAGTTGTGCCAGATAACCAACCGGCAGTAGCTCCTGTAAATGCATATGGGAGGCTGGCCTAGAACACCAGGTCAGTTCGTGAGAGGGAGTGTTGAAAGTTGTAAGCACAGAAACCCATCTCAACAAATGTTAGGAAACACAGTTTGGACCCTTTCTTCAAGTGGTATGGCTTGAGCAAGAAACAAGATTGGCAGACATGAACTGGTAATCTGATCAATATGTGCAGCTCAGCAAGATGTGGAAAGTCCATTGATGGACTTTTAGCCTAAGAGGTAACAAGTGACAGCAAAATTCTGCAAAAACAGAAGTTAGAATATTAACCACGTGTTGTAGGAAAGCAACATGTGTTACATCATTATAGGTTTGAATGGTAAAGCTAAGATGGAATGAGCAATTTACTAGTTATCTTGCTCATACTTTTGGGTACATTTCCGAAAGGAAACAACTCAAAGGAGGGAGAGTTTGTTATTGTTTTTATTGATGTTACTGTTTTAGTTGTTATTGTTTTAATCCCCCATTAAAGGGTACAGTCACTTCCTTACAGTAACTGTAAGGAAGGCATTATGGCAAGATTAACTCTCAGCTGTAGAAACAGAGCATGAATCTGCTTCTTCACACCTCCATAGACCAGGAAGTAGCACTAGATGACTCTGGATGCTCACTGAATGCTCATCTGGATGTTCACCTATTCCCTTCTACTTAGTCTGGGCATCCAGCCTAAGGAAAACATCACCAATAATCAACATTTAGCTCTCCATTCTTAGTGAATCACTACTGAAAATGCCCTCAACATCAATACCCAGAAGTGTCTCCTACATAGTTTGAAACTCAGTCCCATTACAATGAAGACTAATCTTAGGCAGTGTGCAAAACATAACATTAAATGGAAATTTATGAGTTATTTTCAGAAGTGCGAGGAGTTGATGTATAGTATTTATGGGCTCACAGAAACACAAATGCTTTTTCCATTTCTGAAAATTTAGAACCATTTGTACTAACTTCTTAACACAAGACTTACAAGTATCACAAGCATAGAAAACAGCTGCTTAAACAGTTGTGAAGATTTAGTACTTCTAGGACTTTGCAAATGAAAAGGTATAGATTCCTCTGTATAGTCAGGTGTCTAATACTGAGCTAACCATTTTTTGTTTTTAACAAAGATAAAAAACAATTTTAAAAAGTGTAGGTTCTTTCTGCTCCTTGTGTTTGCCTTTGGAACAAGAAGCCTTTATATTCTGGGCAACAGTGCAGTTCACAGTCATTTCGATTACACACGTATAAACTTAATCTTTTTTTCCAGACAAATAGCAATAGTTCTCCATTTAAATGAGGAGATTCATGCTGGATCTCAATTTTAAAGTGATGAGAAGCCTAGAAATATATGTAAAATGAAACCTGGCTCTTGCTGTTTGGGAAACAGCAACAAGTTCACTTAGGAACTTGTTCTTAATCTCCAAGGGGTTTGAAGTCTGAACATGATACAGTCTTTTGAAATAACATGTGTTTCTACCAGTTGACAAACTAGTCTGTATTACTCAAGAAAATTCCATAACTCAAGAAATTAACTCAAGAAAAATCCATATCCTCCCTGGAGGATATAGTAGAGATGCTGGAAATGTCCATAGGCTAGCAGTGATCTGCAAGAGACCAGTAGCCTAAAGAGTGGCACAAGTAACAGGTGGACCTAAAGGAATTCAAACTTGGAAATAAGAGGCAATAGGCAGAAGTTCATTTGGCATCTAGAAGCCAAAGCTGGGCTGGACTACCTGAATCTGACCAGCAAAATAACAGCAATGCTCAGGCTGAGATGTTGAAAGCTTAGACCTCAGATGGTGCTACCAATATGAGATGATTGGATTGTGATGGCACTAAACTCATAAATAAAACAAATCACTGATGAGCTGATGTGTCCATAATTGAATGTTCATCAGGAGTTGGAATCTAGATGGGGCAATAAGTCTCTGGTGTCTGCCTTTGAAGGAAGGATCCTTTTGCAGGTCACCCTTCTGCTTCTCTTTCACTGTTTCTGGGTTTCCATGTAGTGAGACACTTACTCTCTTCCATGCTTCAGGCAGTAGCTATTTTACTTTTCCTGGAGCACAAAGCAATGTAGCCACCTTCAAGTCACACTGAAATCCCTAGAACCATAACGAAAGATAAGCCCTCCCATCTTTAAAGTGATTTTTCTCAGTTGATGTGTTAGTTAGTCTAGAATGAAAGAAAGGGTGACTCATGCATAATACTGGCCTAAGGTGTGGGACACTGTATGTCCTCATTCTTAAGAAGCCTTTGAAATTGTTTTGAAAAGATTTGGAAAGATGCAATCCCATAGGCCAGGGAAACCCAATACTGTTTAAGTAAACTTAATGGATGATGTCAGTGTAAGTTCCAAGCACCAGAATGCTGATAAGAATGTGGACAGTAAACACTGTCCTCCTGAGAGTTCAGACAGAAACAGAGATTTTGGGGGGAACTGGAATTAAAGGCATATGCTCATTCCTCACTGTGACAAGTACCCAAGATATAGCTTAAGGGAAGCAGAAGCATTTATTCTGGCTCACTGTTTGAGAGGCTTCTGGTTAGTTAAACATCTCTGATATTCTGGTGGTTTCCCTATTTTTAACCATCCAGACCCTCCATGGCTACTGACGCTATGCTTCTGCTGGTGGCACAATTTGGAACCAGCCACTCACAGCTAGGAACCTGGACTGTGTACTAAGGGAAGGGACAGGTAGAAAGTAAAGCCAGTTGAAGACAATGGCACAAATGAGTTGCATCTTCAAGGCCATTTGGTCAGGGCTGCCTGAGCCCTTGGAGCTCATGTCTGTGTGTTCTGAATACTAAGCATGCCACTCTAGAATTCAGTGTTCTTCCTCCTGGATTCTAGTCTAGCTGTGGCCTGATCCTCCCTTTTACACCCTCTAATAAGACTTCATGGCTGACCAATGGTTTGCTTTCGATCTCAGATGAGACTATGATTTGTATTTGAACTTTAGAGCAAAGTCCATTGAGACTTGAGGACTTTGGAGCTAGACTGAATGTGTTTCACACTGAAGAACAGACACAAACCATTCAAGCCCAGTGGCTTGTGATCAAAATATTAAATGTTCCCTAAATACTTATGAAGATCTGGGTCCCAGTTGGTGATTCTATTGAAAAGGTAATTAGATTATGAAGGTGCTATTTTATCAACAAATGAATCCATTGATATCATTGCTGAATGGGCTAGAAGTAAGCACAGCCTCCTTGGAGAATGGGATGACTGAGAGGACGATTATCTCATCCTGCGCTCTTTTCTCTTTCTCTCTGCTACACAGTTACCATGAAATGAGTATCTCCACTTACTTAGACAAGCAGCAATGGAGCCAACTGACTTTGGGCTGAAACAACTGAAATTGGAACCCAAAGTGAACATTCCATTCTTTGTGTTGACTCTTTCTGCTTATTTTCTCACAGCAACAACAGGTTATAAACTACACAAACAGGAAGAACGAATGAGGCCAAGGAAGTTCAGAATGCTCCATGGATTCAGTGAACTTTGAGATGCTGAGCCAAAACCTTGCTTCCTGAACTAAACTGATGTGAGAGCTGCATGGAATGACTTATAATCAATATGATTGGACCTATTGCTGTAGCCTTCCACTCTTTAGGATGGGTGAGATATAGCCACAATTAGTAGATTGTTGGTTCCTTTTTTTCCACTGGTGAAACATGATACTTAACAGAAATAATGTTGAGGATAAATTTATTCTAGTTCATGTTCCTGAAAGACTTCAATTTTTCATGGCAAGTAGGCCAGGGCAGCAAGCACCATCAAATCTATGGCAATGGTGTTGGACAAGCAGGCAGAGGTCAGAACTGAATGTAAGACTGGACTATAACTACAATGACACCCCTCACCAATTTATTTCTGCCAGTTAGGCTCCACCTCCTAAAGGTACCAAAACTTCCCCCAAACAGCACAACCATCTGGAGACCAAACATGGAAACCAATTAGCCTGTGTGGTACCTGTCTGTGTCAAACCTTACCCAAGTATAATCACTAATAGAGATTATCCCTGTATTCACAGAATAGCAGTGTAATGCATACTCACCTAGGATGGAAAGAGCACTGTAGTAAAGGTGGAAAGAGAGATATTTCATAGTATTATATTATATTATATATTATATATTATAATTATGGTTAACTTATTTAGATAACTAGATGTAATTCACTCTGTGGTGCAGAATCTATTGAAGAACTCTTTTATTAACTTGTAATGCTTCCATTAAGCTGGCAAACTCTTAAGATGTCTAGAAAATCTACACAAAATAATGTATTAAACAAGAGTGTACCATTCAATCCACATATGATATAGTCTTAAAATCTTCTTTGAGAATGTATAATGGTTTATGTTTTTCTTGCCTATCACATATGGGAACCAAGTACCATACTCATAAATCAAGGACCAAGTGAGTATAGAACTTTTCTTGGTTACAAGGTTAATAAAATGCCTACATTAAACATATCTCTTTGCCCATTGTAGAATATTTTCCATTATTTTATTTTTTTACAGTAACATTAACTTCTGAAAGTAGGGCAAAATTGAACTATCTGCTAATTTTGAGAACTGGACCAATAAAGAGATAGATGCCCAGAAGGCATCCTTAGGAAAAAAAACCTTAAAATAAAATCCAGAAAATTGCACATGTCCAAAAGGTAGGCTCAGGCCCATTTTCTCTGGCCAACTACAATATGACCTAGTATTTGGAGTCAAAAGCAAAGTTCTGGTCTGTAGTTTAACATATATGACTTTGAACAAGCAGTTTAGCCTTTCCACATCTCGACTAAATTTAAAATAAATATTCATGATAAACAGCACGTAGAATCATTCTTATTACTAAGTGCAATTGCATGTTTGAAAAGCACATTCTAAAATATCTTTACTAGTCATAAGTGATAATCACCTTTAAAGTGTTTGATATAGGATTAGAAACAAATACTAAAATAAACTGTGCTACACTTACAGTGTGGACAAGACGAAAGTGGGAAAATATTTTGTAGGAAGAAAGTAATAGAAGGTAGAAGTTCAAAGTCTAAAACAATGTCCCTTTCCAACCCATTACTCACAAACACAGGTTTCCTGAGCCAAGAGCAATTCAGGAAGTCGACCAGCCCTATCAGATACAGCAAGCTATTAGGTGTTGCTCTGTATTCAGGGCTTACCCTCAAATGTGCCTGGAGTAATGCCTGTGGACTCTAAAGGGTCAGAAACATTGGATAAGTGAAGAATTAAGCTCTTGGGAAATCTATTCAACTAAATGTAATCTTGAAAAGAGGTAAAAGAAAAAAATCTCATATAAAAAGTCTTTATAGGCAATGGAGGGCATGAGCTGGGGAGGTGAGCTGTTTTATTTTGCTGTACACTGTCTGCAAAGCAATCTATTCTCTTAGAAAATGATGCTTCTGTTGGACTCAAAGTTATTTGTCATTCTAGGCTCCAAACAAAATATTTTTCATAAGAAAACCTCAGGAATGTCATGCTGGATCAAACCAATAGTCCCTCTAGGGCCATGCTTTGCCTTTGAAAGTGGTACCAAGAGAGAGTTCATGGGGGACACTGGTGTTTTATTTTAGGGGCTTTAAAACGTTTCTGACAATGCCCCACTTAGACATAGAGCTAGTATAGCAATATCACCCTCGCTCTCATACCTGTGCATTCTTGTGTATATAAACTTTCCTTACACCTTGGATTGAATTTCTTTTATTTGAAGCTACTACCTTCAACCCACTAAACTGATTTCATAAACCACTAATAAGATCACAACCCACAGCTTGAAAAATTTTGCTCTTCTTGCTGTCAACCTCAAAGGCTAAGGACAACTTTCTAGCACTCCTGTTTTTCTTTAAGTCAGGAGACCTATTAGCAGTGAACTTATCCAAAGTCACCATTGGGGACACAAATTCTTCAAACATATTTGGAACACTTGGTAATCATTCTATTCCCACAGAGGACTTGTTCTAGAGACTACTTCCTCTCCAAGGATACCTAAATCTGTAAATTGATGTTTTACTGAGCATTTTAAGGAATAAAAACAAGAAAAACTATACCTATGTTTATCACACTAACATTTTTTCCTGATATTTTTGGTCTTCTAGAATACAAAAATACAAATACAATAGAATGACTATATTCACAAGTGGGACTGACCCCCACTTGTGATTATGTAGCATTAAAAGCTGTATAAATAGCTAGGTAGCTTGGAGTTCTTAGTAGACGTGAGTTCCTTCCTAGTAGGCAGGGTCTCCATCTCTATGGACAGAAGCTACATAGAAACCTTACCAGAGAATTCCTTTTCATACTAAGCATTTCTACAGGGTTAACCATCTTTTTATTACAAATATCTTTGGGTGCTGATTTGTTAAATACATATTAATTTTGTCATGGATTTTAGTTTTCAAAAATGGCTATATAATATTATGTATCTTTTTCCCTATATGCTTTGTTTTTAAGTGACCTCATCATATCCTATTTCTGTGTCTTTTTCTCTACTTTAAGTCTGGGTGTACTCTGTTTCTGTTTTAACTAACAGTTTATGAGAAAATACCATAAAAGACCAGCCACTAGCTGATCAGAATATCAATTCAAACCCTGTTATGGAACAAGTGAAAACCATGTTTTAAGAGACCCTAGAGAGTGAAATATTGAGAGGTAGAGGAGGGGAGAAGTGGGAAGATCAAAGCACACCTAAATAAAGAAGAGATTTTGGAGTATATATGACAGCCCCAACTATAAAAACAAACAATTCATTCAATTCTCTCCTGGATTCCCAATTCACAAATTTAAACAAAACAGTAAAATTTTATTATAAGAGTCTAGGTTTTAGGATATGTTGTTATATAGAAATAAAAACTAAAAACAATTGTGGGTGTCATATAAATCTGAAGTTCTTTGAACTCACATTAGACATTAGAATTCATGATTGACTTGGGGATTTAGTTTATTGTACAGGACCAAAATGAGGATGAATACTGTAACTATCTAAGTTAATAAATGTAAAATGCACATTCAAAAAGACAGATATGTATGATGGCATGGTTTGTATATTTTTATTTTATTTTATTTTATTTGTTTTGTTTTTCAAGACAGGGTTTCTCTGTATAGCCCTGGATGTCCTGGAACCCACTCCGTAGACCAGGCTGGCCTTGAGCTCAGAAATCCATCTGTCTCTGCCTCCCAAGTGCTGGGATTAAAGGCGTGTGCCACCACTGCTCGGCCTGTATTTTTTAATATTTGTGTCTTATTACCTGTCTATTTCCTCACTTATGTTCTATGAACTGCTCAATACTTACTGTGTTTCAAGTATTCTTCTTGGTACAGAGGAAAATAACATTTCAAATGCTATCTTTGATCTGGAATGGGCCAATTTTCTAGAGAAGAGAAGGAACCATTTTGTCCCTTCAGGATTGGAGGAATTATTACACAACACTTCACAGAGGTATAGTTTAAGCTGAATCATTGAGGATGAGAAGTCAAGATGAGGACTTGCAGGGAAGATATGATGTAGAGAGTGAAAGAATGGGACCCAAGTAAATGCAGTATATCCAAAAGTTGGAAGAGATAAAGGCATTGTGGACTAGGTGTATTCTTAAGAGCAGTATAAAAAGAAAGAGGGGAGGGGTTGGCTTCATTGTTATGGAACAAGTAAAAGCCATGTTTTAAGAGACTCTGGAGGGTGAAATCTCAAGAAAAGGAGGAGTGGGAAGAGATTTTGGAGTTTAAAGGGCTTCAGATGCCATGCTAAGTGTGGACATGGACCAGAAAGCATTATGGATCTCTGATAGTACTTAGAGAGTGTCCTATGCACGAGTTCAGAAAGAGATGCTGTAGAAGAAAGTCCAAAAGAACATGAGACCAAGGGTCCAAGTCCATCGCTTCTGAATCCCAGGACTAATCCAGCATAAACAGGACCACAGCAACAATGAGATTCTTTCTTGCATTGCTTTGCTTATCACGACAAACACTTCCTACTGTGGCCATTGTTCATCTAGTGTCTTACATCAAGAAACCAAGATGTAGTCAAAAATGAAAGAGAAAATGGTTAGCTGAAATTGCAGAAACCCCAAGTAGGAAATTTTATACTGAAGATGGTGTGTGTGTGTGTGTGTGTGTGTGTGTGTGTGTGTGTGTTCAGCACTAGAATACTAGGATAGTGTACTTTAACAACATATCTAAAAATTTCATTTCCACTATAGCTTACAAAACCAAAACCATAAATATAGCTATGTGAGGAATGCTTAGAGATTTTTTCCCTCCTATAGCAAAGAATTTAGTCTGAACTTACATTTTTCTAATATTAAATCACACATGTCAATAAAAATATTGAGGTAGAATGTTTGGTCTGGTGGAGTTAATCTTATTAGTTTCAGTGGACGAGCCAAGGAAAGAAAAAGCAACTTCACAAGACTGCCCATGGCAGTGTTTTAACATGAGTGGTCATCACATCCCATGGAATTTTGATGCTGTAAACAAAGAGACACAAAAGAATATTACCCTTATCACATGCAAACCCCATGAGAGTGACATGGGGGAAATAAAATTCTCCTCAATGGCATAAAATGCTTTATTGTGATGACCCAATCGCCAGGCTTATTAAAATTCTGAACTCATGGTCCTTAAGTTCTGATATTCTTCTCATCAAAATCACTATCCCAATTTTAACTGCACTTCCCTGGAGGGAGAAAACATCAACTCCCTGTATTTATAGCTGGTGCATAATTACTATATGCAATATTTATTTGGCTAGTCATCTGTTTTCATGTCTTCTCTCGAACTGGTAAGATTGTCAATATAGATGGGGCTCTTAGCACCTTGTACAGAGATTCGTCATTCACTATGTATTTATGTACTTGGCTTGTCCTTTGGTTTCTTAAAAGAATGGCCTATATTTAGAAGCAATTCATGAGACATTTTTCTTCGCTCCATATTGTGGCTTGGAGACCAATTAGACTTTTATTTCTATCTAATTATTCTTATCACTGATGTAGAACAGGATCCCAAGTTATATTTTCATTACTCCGTTACTTAACTCAGTTCCTTACTGTCACTCTATCAAATAATATGTAAACGTGGCACCTCACACTACCTGGAAATACTGATCTATTTGTGATGGGGTACAGAAAAGTTTCACCAGATTTCTCCATAGATGGTACCGTTCTTTTCAGGAAACAAATGAGGAAGAGTTCATGAGTAGATCACTAAGTTCTTCATTGTAATCGTCTTTTCTTAGCTCCCAACTCTGATTATCTCTTAGATATTGATGTGTGAAATCTAAGCTGAGCCTAAGCCAGGTCAACCCAAGTCATTGCTAAAGCTATCATGGTTAAAGCATTATCATGTCAAAATGTAAATATTTTTCTTAACTTCTTTATTTTCCAAAACATTTGATATTAGGACAACTAGACATCTTGGACTGACACTGATCCAGCTTGAATTCTCAGCAACAAGTACGGCAGTGCTCTGGTTTTTTTTCATATTTTATTTACATTTCAAATGTTTCAGATCTCCCCTTTGGAACCGCCCCATTCCCTCCGCCTTCCCCCTGCCAATATGGGGATATTCTCCAACCCACCCTCCCACCCACCCACCCACTCTTGTCTTTCCTCCTTGTCATTCTCCTATATTGGGTCCAAGGGCCTCTCCTCCCCCTGACAGATAACAAGACCCTCCTCTGCTGCGTTTGTGGCCAGCACCATGGGTCTCTCCATGTGTATTCTTTAGTTGGTGGATCAGTCTCCGGAAGTATCGGGGGTAGGGAGTCAGGCCAGTTGCCACTGTTGCTACCTCCCTGGGGCTGCACACTCCCTCAGCTCCCTCAGTCCTTTCTCCAAGCCCTCCATTTGGGATGTCACACTCAGAACTACTGTTGTTGTGAAGAGACTCTTGGGTATTTCAAACTTTGGGGCTACTAACCTCTTAACAGTGAGTACATACCATGTTCATTCTTTTGTGACTGCATTACCTCGCTCAGGATGATATTTTCAAGATCCATCCATTTGTCTACAAATTTCATGAAGTCATTGTTTTTAATAGCTGAGTAGTAAACGAGCTGTTTGGCTCCACCTCTGGTTTTCTGTAAGCTATAAGTTTCTCTCACAACAGAAAAGACCTAAGCCATTAGCTAATCAAGTTTTATTTTGACATTCAAATAATCATTAGTCCATTATAAATGTGGGTAGGGTTGATATTTTGATTCTTCCTCCTTGCACCCATGCTCTTCCCAACAGGATGATTAAAAATGGCTGATTACTAAATGTTTCATTTATCTTTTTAAGATTTTCTGCTATGAATTACTGAATTATTTCTTTCTATGACCATAGTCTTGAATTTCTTCCTTTCTTTATGTCTATTGTCTCTATTTCTACCTTGGATAACAACCCTCTTGATTTCCCTTTTAAGTTTCTTACAAGCCTCAGCCCTCCAAATTGCAGTCTGAGTTTGGGAGTGTCTCCTAAACACCGTGGGTATTGGAGAATAGGGATTCAATTGGAGCAGGGGGTCCAGTGATCTGAATCTATAAACCCTGTTCCTTTGACATAGCCTCTGTCTCTGCTCACCCAGTCTCTGCTCAGCCTTCTTTTGTACAACTACTATAGGGTACCAGAGATGGTCCTTGTAGGTTCCCAATTCCTACTCACAGTACCAATCTGTTGTCACTCCCAGCATCCCCACTTATATGTGTTCAACCATCCCATCACTGTCAAGAACAACAGAATCTCTAGATCTTTCTTCCCTACTGTTTGTAATTATTTTAAGAGCCACAGTTTCCTTTGCTACCCATGGAAGAATGAGTGCTAACAGCTTTGGGGACCAGAGACCAACAAATAAGCCACAGTTTCCTTGGAGAATTGCCCCCTTTTTTCTAAAGTTAGCTTTACTTCCATCATAACATCAGAAGAAAGGGGTCAATACATCTTCACCTCTCTTTTACCACTTGTATCCAGAAATTTTTTTTTAAAAAAAAGCCTACTGTTCTTTTATTGTCTTATTGTAAACCTAAAATTCTAGCTGGTGGGTAGCCTGATGGAGTCAGGCGCTTCAGGGCCCTTTTCCTATATATAGCTCATGTCAGGCCTTTATTTATTACTATTGCCTCTTCCTGGATCCACTTAAACAACCTGGAAATTGCCAATGGTGACCATGGAAACAAATTGGCCATATGGACAGTGCACTTAAAAACTGGGGAGAGGGGCATAAAAAATGAGGCCCTTATCGGAAAATAAATCCAGATGCCTTTCTAAAATTTACACAGATACTCCCACTTACAAAAGACAGAAAGCAAGGGCATATTCTCATATATTGGCACTTCTCCAGAGAATAGGGCTAAGGTGGTCCAAGAGGAAGCAGTGTAAAATCTATTTGAAATCCCACATAATATTCATTTGGCCCTGGGTGTAACATCTTCCATCCTTTCTGCTTGTGCCTTTTTATTGTCTTGTCTTTATTCTGCTTCTGCATTAACTGCTTTCCTCAGAGAACAATCTCTAGGTAACCTCCTTATACCAGAGGTACAAACAAAACAAGCATCAGTCAGGATGAGGAGACTCAACTGTTTGAAGTTTTATTCCTGAAACCTTGAATTAAAGATGACTCCATTGTCCCCAGCTGTCAAATAGCTCTGGATGGAAGGAAGAGAATTTGCTTACTTATGCCTCACATGTATTTCCTTAAGTGTCTTTGTGATCTCTATGAGCAAGCTGAGGGGCTGGTAGAAGAGTAGTGCAGAGAACAATAAAAACAAACACAAAAAGAATATCTTAGAATCATAGTATAAAAATATACATAATTTGCACAGTAATAGCTGGAGTTTATCCACCATATTTTCCTGTGCTGGACACTAAGTGCTTAGCTGGATAAACTCATTCAATACTTAAAAAAACTTGTGCCTCTTTGCAGGTCCACTTAAACAAGCCATAACATTTCAGTGGTTTCTATGGAAAGAAATTGGCAAAATAGACAGCGCATTTAAAAAACCAGTGAGCCTACGGGAGACCAAGAAGACTTCATCAAAAATAAAATTCATCTCATTTTAGAATCTCATATAAACCAGGCAGGCAATGCAGCTATGCTGTCAGGGGTAGAAACAAGACACAGGACCACTCAGTTCATAGATTCCCTCTTCCTGAGGAAGACCAAGGAGCCTGCTTGAGGAGCAGAACTGACCTACATTACAAACCTAGAAAGTCTGGAAAGTTAGTCATAGATGTTCTCTGCTTTATGTCAAGGGTCTCTCACTTGTAGATGAAGAATTATTAAACACAATTTAGCAAGGAAGAAACAAGGACACAGACAGGCAGAGCTTAGCCAGAGTGTCACAGCTCATGATGTAAATTTTAATGAGATCTGCAAGGCCTAGCACTGAAGGCCACTTTACTGTATTAACTTCTTCCCCTAGAAGTCACATATCACCTCATATCACAGAAGCACATCTAAAGTGAACAGAAGCCTGAAGGCACATTACCCTGTCCTGTCCATAGCATACATGATAGACTATTTGAGTCATGCAGTTGACCATGAAGGACATGGCATTTCACAGAAAAGAAAGCAGTGTGCATATTAATTAACATCACATGTTAGTGAACCTCAGGGATGAAGATGAACTTCCATTGTACATGTTTGGAGTAGACACACTATAAGGAGTAGTAAAGCTGAGTTTAGCAGTGGTGAACTTGTGAAAGAACTTCCATTTTACCTCCCACAGTGTGCTAGACCAGATGTGTCCCAAAGACTCAGCTTGTGGCTGCCTCCTTTGAAAACATCTCCTCTATCCCTGTATCCAAGACTCAGTTCTAGACTGCCAAGGTATTATTCAAGTATCCCTGCCTTTCAATGTAGGCATGCTAAAATTCTTAGGTTACTAAACCCCAGTGTTCTGTGGTGTCATTACACAGTGAATAAATAAACAAATTTTTGGGCCTTATGCAACTCGTCCTTTGAATCAGAGAACAATGTGCTTAATATTGCCTGTATTCTCTTCTACTAAAGGATCTCATCCCTGAAAACACTTCAGCCTTCTTTTACATAATTTCCTTTTCTCTGAACTATTCGTAGTAACTAGAAAAGAACCCTTTTTTCGTATTTAAGTCTTTTGAATTCTTGATTTTTTAAAATTTTTTTATTTAAAAAAAGTTTAAATGTAGAAAATTAAATACATGAAACTATTGGGATGTGTGTGATATCTCATAAGATGTAAAGGTCAGAGGAGAGTTGCATGGGATACAAGATCTCTAGCTCAGGCAGCAAACTCTCTGTGTAGAAAAGGATAGTCTTGAACTCATAGAGATCTGCTTGCCTCTGCCTCCAGAATTCAGGATTAAAGGTCTGTGCCACCATACCTATCCCACATCCACATCTGTTATTTTTCAGACAGTATCTTCAGCTTCACTCTGGTTTGTCTAGCTGTTGACGTGTTTGTATTCGTTGTGTTGTGATTATCCCAGGTGACCTTAGGAACTGAACTATAGATCACCTTTCTGGCACTTTAGGGTCTGGAAACTCCCCAGTCTCTGAGAGGACTCAGAACTAATTTGGCCCATAAAGCAGTAGCTTTACCTGAAGGTATCCTTTGTCTTTTAGTGAAGTTCTTCAGGAGTTGTACAGAAAAGTCACATCCATCCCAACAGCCTTTCTGTCAGAAGTCCTTCTTATCCCCTAGATGTATCTTTCAATCAATAAATCCCTCCTGGACAAAAGCAGAGCTGAACACTGAGCTCCCTGGGATGCTGATAAAAAGGTCCTTGTGGATGTGTTACTCCAATACTCTCCAGCAGGTTACAATGGAAATTGCTGTGTATTTTGGCCTCAGTGGAATAGTTAATCTGAACTACTTCATCAAGTACATTCTGAAGCTAAAATATTACTGATCTTTTAAAACTGCTTGTGATAGGATTTATATCTAAGGATCAATCAATAACTGTGAAATCCAAAAGATCATTGGCAAAGAAGCAGATTTTCCATATGCATTTCAAAGGAACAGTTTGACAAATGGACCACAGAAAAACCAAATGTGCTAAAGAATTTAAACAATAAAAAGCACAATAGACTTTCAAGGAGGTAAGAAGTAATCCTTGATTAGAGAAGGGATTTATGAGGCTAGTTTGAAAAAAATCAAGAAACATTTGTAGTTAGGGAAAAAACTGAGCTGAGATCTAAAATGTAAAATGAGAGGCTCAAATGTCTAATGGTATCAAGGATAAAAGCACCCTTCCCCCAGCAGAGATGATCCAAGATTCACAAATCTCAAATAATTAAAATAATCTTAGGTCAAAAGATATGCTGCTAGGGACAATGGCATCACGACAGAGGGCTTACATGGAATATTCTGTCAAAAATAAAATGAACGACAGAAAGAGACTGGTGGGATCAGGTGTGGGGGTAAAAAAGCACTATGATCAGAGTGCCTAGCTCTGGAGCATTAACAACCCTCAAAGCACCATTAGGGAGTGGTCTTTCCCCATCTTTCAGACTGAGAGAAAACAGTCTTCTGGTGCAGTAAGAACACTTGTGCCCACCACCCCCCTCTTTCCATGCAACCCAGCTCTACAAAGGCCAGGAACAACATCTAATGAGTAGACCAGCAGGAGAACATGCAAAGAAGGGACATCTAATTAAACCCTACTCCTTGAGTGCAGGAGTTTCATTGCAGTGGAGTGTTTGCTCTAAGTAAAGCGTAAAGTCTTTAGGCTACTGGGATAGACATGCAGGTTTTCACACGGAGTGTAGATTTGTCATTTAAGAAGAACAGGGATTTTCATTATTTACAAGTAATCAGAAACGACAGAGTCTCTACGGCATTCTACCTAGAGTGGAAAAGTAAGTTGTTGGTAAATTGATTACAAAGGGACAGTGAAAGATAATAATACAGTTTAGCATTTTTATGATATTCTGGTTTTCAGAGAAAAATTGACAAAAAGCACTGAGTGAGATGATTTCCAGCAGGGTAGGGTAGGCTGAAAGAGAAGTGGGTGGATCTCGGAAGGCCAGCATGGGATCTGGTGCAGTTGTCCCACAGGGATAAGTAAGAAATTGGATTCCTTTCAGCTCTGGGCCACTTGAAAGTAGGTATGAGATATTAGCAGAGAAATCAGATTACCTTAAAGCCCTCCATGTCTGTTCTGCCTCTATAGTTTACTCATGGTGTAGCTTTCAATCAATTGTTAACATTGTTAGCTGTTAATTCACATTTTTTCATGGAGAAAATGAGAAAACAATATCTGAAAAAATGTTGCAAAATGTATAGTGATGTAGAACTTGTCATAAGTGAAATGAACGATCATTAAATTTCCTGAATGAATGAATAAATGAATGAATGAAGGAAGGAAGGAAGGAATTGTACATCCATCTCAGGAGCAGAGGAAATAAATGCTACACCAAACAGGTCCTTCAGCAGAGCTGAACTTTCGCATATAAATTTATGTTCCTCTGTGTATGTGTGTGTTTTCAATAATCAAAGTGGTGTTTAAATATTAAATAGATGTTTTGACTGCCTCAAGGACTAGTCTGGAGAATCCACCTACCCTGGCACAAGCCTACTGGGGTGAGTGACCCTACTTGCTATTCAGCTTAGCTTTGCCAGCAAGCATTCAGAGCTCTGTGCTAAAGGCTGCTGGCAAGCCTTCCAGTGATGGCTGAGTTGAAATGAATGGCAAGGCAGTGTCAGCTGCCGGCTTTCATTACATCCTCTTTGACTGAGCTGAATATTAAAGCAAGGCCACCTGATAGAGTCATCTTGGCTTCCTGCGGGAAGAGACTGAAGGTGCTGGAAGCAAAATGAGGTACAGGTGGGGTAGCATAATAAGTTCTGCAATTTACAAGTGTTAATATGAAAATCAGAAAGAGAACCTCCCCGGAAAGAATCTATAGGCTATTTATTCATTCAAAGTGACCTTGTAATCCATCAGTCATTAAAAAGATAGCAAAGAACATGAATGCCACCCTGTGGCTACCAGAGAAATTATGCTCAATATAACATAATTTTACATAATTAAAGGGTAATGAGAATGTGATTTAAAAAATTCACATAGATGTCATGGGGAAAAGGCAGGGGGACAACTCAGATAAAATGTTGTCACTGCTAAGATATGATTCATGGAGTATTGCTCAAAGTACTGAGGAAGAGAGCTCCCTAACTGTGCCTCTTCAAAGTAAGACAATAAAGTAAAATTGGCAAATACTGATTACAGCCACATAAACCACCAGACAGAGACAAGAATAGATTACTGGCAATGGCACTAGAGTTAAGCATAGGGGAGTGAAGGTAGGTTTTACATTATCTTTGTTGCTAAGCGTACAAAAATGAAGTGAGACCCTGGTGTATGTTCATAGACACTTTTACATGCCTTAATAAAAAATAATATAATAAAATATAATAATATAATAAAATAAAAAATAATAAAAAGGGTTAATAATAATAACCCTTGGATACAAATACACATATTCCACCATAGTTGACCCTCAATATATTCATATATCCTTCATGTGGGATTTGTCTGCATCTGGAAAGAACAAGTTATTTTTATTGCTTTCATTACTTCAACACTTTTTTATGGAAGATCAACTTTGGGCCATGGTCCATCCTACAGTCTGGGGCTATAAAACAATAGGATGTCTTGTGCTCATTCACCTTATATTCTAAGGGGCTAAGAAGATAAACACTGAGAAAAATGTGGCTTAAGTGAGGACTATAGAGAAATTCATTGTAATTGGAATAACGAGCATTGAGACAGAGAAGCCAGGCTACAGAGTCACGTGAAGGACGAAAGGATGTTAATGAAAAGGTAAGCTATACACACAGAAGGGAAAGAAACCTACAGGCAACTAAGACTGTGAAGTCAAAGACTGAGCGTGTATGCTGAACAATGAGCAGGCCAGTGGTGTACAGGGCAAGTTGGAACAATGGGGACAACAAAAAAAGGTGAGAATCCCTTAGGAGTCAGAAAGCAGAACACCTAGAGCTTTAGAGTTATGGTGAATTGGGCTGTTAGTCAAAACCAGAACTTTCTCTCTCTCTCTCTCTCTCTCTCTCTCTCTCTCTCTCTCTCTCTCT